>JAVQJD010001066.1:0-10852 GCA_036023655.1 Nannoperca australis
CCCGATCAAAACACCCCCAAATTTTGCCCCCCCCCCCCCCCCCCCCCCCCCCCCTGTATTGGGGAAATACAGTTGATAGATTTCTTACTTCTGGCCCTGCTTCCAGCAGGCGTGGTCGACGGGGTGGTAGTTGGGCCCGGACGGATCGTAGTCCGTTTGTCCCGAGGTTGACTCACTGAGGACAAACATGAGGAGAAAGAGAGAAAACCTAAAGTAAATGGCGGTGACAGCAGTTACAGCCGCTGAAGCCAGCTCAGATGTCTTTGTAGACAGAGAGTCGTGCACACTATAATCATGACAATGAGATGAAGACACTCTGGGAGAAGCTGAACTACAGAAAAGTTCATCTCGAAAGAAAATGCCAGTACTTATTAAGAAAAAGTTCAACATATTTAACAGAATAATGTAAAAAATGTACAAAAAAGTGCCCTGAGATAACTTTGTTATGACATTGCGCTAAATAAATCAAATGTAATGTTGTAAAACCATTGATTTTTGCAACAAAAAAAAAAAAGTGATTTGGATGGCTCCAAAGTAATTTTTTTCTTTAAAGATGTTAGGTTTTTATTTTAAAAAGTCAAATTAAATATAATTGGCAGAATTCATTACAAGAACACATCTTATAGCCGTGGATGCCCATCACTCCAACACCGTCACACCAAATGCAGTGATAAAAAATGAATAGTTAGGAGGATGAAAAATGCATTTCCTCACATCCACAGCTAAAAATAGTTTTGCGGCTGGGATAGTTAACATGACCCCAAAGTAGTAACCGACTGCTGCTGCTGCTGGTTTATTTATATGTAATAAAAGCAGTGCATTACGTCAGATTCAGACCATGTGAAGGTATAGTGGTAATAATAATAACAATGAATACAGCAATCGGCTAATTGATTGTCTTGAAGCACCAGAGAGCGCATTACTTAGCCGCTGCGTCGAAATCTTCCCTCATTAATAACAAAAAGTGCGTCTCACAGTGATAAGAAAGACTCCCAGAAAATGTTCTTCGGCCTAACTTTAAACTAATTTAATGGAGATCTGCTGATACATTTCTGACAATATACCCCGATAACTAATGATTGACAGACACTGTCAATAAAGACTTCTGACATGTTGTGGCTAAAACTAGTCTTGACTAAGAATGTGCTGCGATAGAATAAATTACTAAATTTCTATGCGAAACAGACAGATGATATGGTTTGCACCCAGCCAAATATATATATAAATATAGATAGATATATATAGATAGATATATAGAGAGAGGATATGTGGCCATATTGCTCGAGCAATATGCAGCCCTGATTTCATCTTCCTCTATCAAGTGTAGTACTTTACCAAAGGGGTCAGAGGTCGTGGTCCGCTGAACACGTGGACAGAGTGTTCGGTACAGAGTCGCACAGTCATGCAGACAAAAATACAAACAGGCAGGTGTACAGGGTGTGAAAGCCAATCGGATCAATCATCGTCTACTTTGCCGCAACCAATGACGTTAGAGAACAAGCACTCTTATCGCCGCCCCTCTTGTTAGAGAATGGGCGGGAGAAGCTACGCGCTGCTGCAATACGCTCGAGCGACGTAGACTCCATGTTGAAATACTGTCTTTACTATTCATTCATTTCTATAATAGAAATCTACGAGTCTTTCATTAACAGGCTTTAAAAGGAGGTGTTGGTAGGGGAATATTAATAGCGGAGGTCACAATAACTGTGTATGCCATGCTAGCTTACATGGAAAGGCTAAGGCTATTAGCTCTATAGATACAGAAACAGAAAGAGTCTCACCTTTTACAACTGAGCCAAGTTTATTGATACTATGTATTTCAGGGCAAAAACAAGAAGTGATCTCCATAAAGTTTCCCCTAATATCTCTAAATAATGTGGTCCTGAACTGTAGGAAGTGACCGACGTATCCGTGTTCGAATCCACACGCAAAGTACAAAATACACATTTCTCAGCTCCGTTGCTGTCGCGTCACCTCTGATACGTCACCGCGATCACATTTTTTCAGTTCTCTCCGTCAACTAAGAGAATTCAGTTCTACGTCAGCTTTCACAGCTCAGGCTTGACGAGGCCGGACGCCTCACCTGCCTGAGCTGTCAGTTACTTCCTGTCCTACTTTGTCTTACCCTTTTGCGTCTTTGCTTTCCTCCGCTGAAGTCTTCCTCTCTGCACTCGTCTTTTTCTCGCCTTCATTCTTCTCTGGTTTCTCCGTCTTCACTGCAGCTTTTCTGGGAGCTATTGGAGGAAAAAAATAAAAAATAAAAGGGAAGGTGAGCGCGGAGCAGGTGTTGGGTCAGAGCAATATTTCGCTGTCTTTCCTAACTGATAAAAAGCAGAGCACATTTACAGGCACATTTTTTCTTTTTTTTGCAAGCACAGAGCTATGCAAATTCCTCACCAAAGAAACTGCTGATGGGGGCTTTCTTGGGCGGCTCCTTATCTTTCTGCTCTTTTGCTTCTTTCTGCTTTTTGGCTGTTTGACTTTTTGGGCTCTCTTCTCCCTCTTGCGTGTCCTTTTCAACCACCTCCTTCTTGGCAACGGCAGGCCCTTTCTCATCATCATTTCTCTTCTCCTTTGCCTCATTTTTCTTTACCGCCCCCTCAGCTTTCTTTTCTTGCTCATCAGAGCGCTTTCCCTCCTCCCGATCCGCCTCCTTGGCCTTCTCTCCTTCCTTTTTCTCCTTGTTCTCCACCTCCTCTGAGCGCTTGGCCTCGGTCACTGCCTTTTCAACTCTTTCTTCACTCGCTCCCTCCTCCATGGGTTCACCGGTGTTTTCTACACAGGCCGAGACAAAAAAAGAGAGTGGAGTCATTGAAGAGACAAATGCCAGCAGGTTTAGTGAGAGCGACCCAGTATTTTTTGCGAGCCCGTGTTTGAAGACTGCTTTCAACATAACAGCCTTCTTCAATAAATGCCACAGGTTATATTTTTCAGGTTTCCCTTCCAGCCGAGAGGTAAAGGAAATATTACTATTGACAAACTTGTCCCAGCGGACAGAGCCGGGGTCATGATACCGGCTGAGTGAGGAGGAAACTTCAGCTCTCTCATCCAGTGACTGGTGGAATCACTGTTGGTACTTTACCAACCAATTTTAGAAAAGAGAGGAGCCATTTTCTGTCTGCTGGAGTTACACATGCTGCTTGAAGAAATATTTTTTTAAATCCAGTTTTAGAGGTGCTCAAGACTTTTGCAGAAAAAGACATTGCTGCCTGCGTTTTGCCCTGAATAAGACTCAAGAACGTGGACGAGCAGATTAGCCAAAGAGGCTTCGGTAGTCGGAGTAAATCTCTGAGATTGCTTCTCAGTGATGGTGAAAACATCCAAACAAACGGCAAAGGGAGTAAAAGTGAAACCTTTACTTTTTCCATCCACAACTGCATTTCTTGAATAAAGCCGCCACTTTTGGCATCATAGAAAGTTTAAACTGGGATTATACAGCACAAGAATTATATTACGAAGCAATGACTATTATTTTTGCTCAGTATTCATTCTTTACTTGCAGGCTCGACTTGAAAAATAACTTTTTATTTGGCGTTAAATCATTTGATCTTATTATTTTGGATTAATTCGTTGATATAACGACATATATTGTTATAAAATGCCAGAAAAGCAAGAAATATGCTCCGAGATGACGTCTACAAATTGCTGTTTTTGTTTGACCAACAGTCCGAATTTTGTAAATTCACAAATTCAACAAAAGAGAAAAGCAGCAAATCTTCACATTTGAGAAGCTGGAACAAAAAATGTTTTGGCTATTTTTGCTTAATAAGTGACTTTAAACAATTTGATTATTAAATCTGATGCTGACAAAGTTTCTGTGGTTTAATTTACGGATTAAATGACCAATTGTCACGTCTCCAGTTCCTGTGGGATAAAAATACCATCATCTGGCACGTAAGTCGGCACTTTACAAGATCAAAGACACGTTTTATTGATGAACAAATGTGTAATGAATCGGGGTCTTTTGTCTAAGCCTAACTTATTTACAGGGCATTATTATTAAATTCCTATGTGGATTTAGAGACTTAAAATAGAGACTATTTTGAAGGGCATATGTTAACACATCATTTACTCCCATTTATTCTGTTGTCATGAAGAATTCAAAATCTTTCCTACAAAGAGAAAAGGATGTTGAGGTTGCGGTCCTTGTCCACTACACAACACAATGCAGAGTCAGACCCACTACATATCGTGTCCTCAGGTTTGGCACAAAGCAAATATCTGTACATGAGTTGCTAGAGGCGAGCGTCAGTGTTGCAGGGATGGAGAACTGTGATGATGGAACAACAAACTAAATAAAATAAAAAAAAGATTATTTTTATGGATTTTGTAACTCCTATTGATTTTGCCAGAGTCTAATAACCAGAATTAATTATTTATAATTGGTTGTTAAGAAAATATTTACTAAACTTTTACAAAATTTGTTGTTTTTACCCCCCCCATGTATCCGAGGTGTTTGTGCAACTTCCCAACTGTGCTAATCCTAGCAAGTCTCCAGTAAATAGTTTCCAGCCCTCTGCAGGAGGAGCTGCTGCTCTGTTATCAGCCTGGTAGCAGAGGTGAAGCCGTACCTTCGCTGCTGGCGCTGCTCTCCACACGGGGTCGTTTGTTTTGCTGACCCTGCTCCTCCATGACCTCCTCCTTCTGACTCTCGCTGCCGCCCCTGCTTTCATCCAGCTTCCTCTTGGGAAACATCTTCCTCGCTGCACGCGTCAATGAACAGGCATTAAATTAAAGAAGGAGAGAGAAAAAAAGAACAGAAGTGAGACGTATCCCAACTGAAATCATGCCATGATCAAACAGAAAGAATATGCGGAGATGAAAACAGGACGAGTCTGCTCTCTCACTGCAGATGTAGGGCACCAACAACACATACGTTCTTTGCTAATGAAAACACTAATTCCATCCTGAAAGATATTATGCAGCAGCTTAGGGTTCCAGTGTAATTTCCTCTGTAATTTTATGCAGCAGTGGTGCTCGAGGGTAATTTTACTTTTGGTTCCACATCCGCTTGTGTTTTGGTCCTTGTTAGGGTTCTAGCACAGGTAACAGACTGCTGGTGTTTCTCTTTGAGATATTATGATGAAGGCATTAACCCGGGACATTAAGAATGCAATTCCTGGTCAAATTAGAGCGTTGCTTTAATGTGATGTTTTCTCCAGTGGTGGCGGTAACAGGGGCGCACCACTGCTCAAAGCAAACACTGCAGTCATCAAACACAAAGAGGACGGGGGGATGAAAAGAGAATGAGACGCTTTTTCCTGCCGCAAAAGTAGGATGAGGGAAACAAAGTGAGAAAAGAGGTGCTTCCCAAGTGAAGACAAAGCTGCGGCACAAGAAACACTGTAGCTCTGAAAAACCTTAAATTCTCTCTCAATCTTTGTGAGCAACAGCTGAGAACGAGTGATTTTAAGTGCAGCTTACATCACCATACATTTCTGGTGACGTAAAGAACGTAAGCTGCACTTAAAATCACTAGTAGTCAACACGTACATTTCATTTAGTACAGATAATGAACATGTATCTCAGCTGTTGCTCACTTCTGTGTGACATGCTCAAGCTGCCACGTAAAGACCGCAGCGGTAAAATAATACTCGCTACATATGTTCGTGCTTTAGTTTCTTCGTTTTATAAAAGACAGTTTCCAAAGCCTGCAAACCAAAAAAAAAGGAACCATATAAACATTCACAATCAGCTGCAATAATAAGACGACGCGCTCTGCTGGTTCCATTAAGGCCCAGTCAGCAGGAAAGATACATCGCAAGACAGTGCGGCAATAATAATATTATTATCACAATGCAAATACTCGCAGAGGCTCAAAGAGTGTGTACTCGTGCTGCAGCAGATGAAACAAATGACAAATAATGCCACACAATCTAGCCTGCTGGTTGAGCCCCGTCCAGGGAGTCAAGAGAGAGATGAAACAAGAGGGTGGGAAGTGTATTTATCCGTTTCTGGTGAACAAACCTCTCACGCATTCAGGTTGTGATAAATGTCTTGTTTTCCCCTCGTTGTGAAAGAATGAGTATTTGGAGGCATTTGGCTCCTGCTAACAAGTAATCAAGTAAAATTGCTGGAGGCAGAAAAACTATAAATCCTCAGCTGGTGTCAGAGTTCAAATCTGCTGCAACTGTGCAGAAAAAAACACGAAGACGGCAGATTTAGAGGAAGTCTTGAGTTCAAAAACTGGAAAAAATAATCATGGAAGAAGAGATCAAATCTGACGGGATACTGACCAGTCTTGCGTTTAACAAGCCCAGAGGGGGAGATGGACTTTGGGGTGCTGGGGGTCCCGGGTGAGGTCGAAGAGGCCGGGGTGGCAGGAGTAGCGGGGGTAACAGGCGTGGCTGGAGCAGGTGGAGGAGACAGGGGGGTGGGGACTGCCTTAAACACGTCGTCCTCCTGAAACAGACAAGCAGCATTAGTAACGCTCATCACCAGGCAGCATGCACAAA
Organism: Nannoperca australis; assembly: GCA_036023655.1. Classification (NCBI taxonomy): domain Eukaryota; kingdom Metazoa; phylum Chordata; class Actinopteri; order Centrarchiformes; family Percichthyidae; genus Nannoperca; species Nannoperca australis. Next base: position 6,456 of record JAVQJD010001066.1, read on the forward strand.
AGCTTTGATGGATACAATTACTGCACATCGTGGTTTTGATTTGAGCCGACATGTTTTTTATTACATCAACATCTTGATTATTTGCATCTACAGCCGACACTGAAAATGCAGGAACTGATGGTGTCAGTTTTCCAGCTGTCCAAAACAATACGATCTGTGGACTGTTTCCATCACACATCCTCAATATGACATCATCTGCCAAGGCAAATGAGAGCAACTCACTTTTTTAATTTGTTGTAAACGGTAACGAAAAGGAGAATTCATTTGTTTATGGACTTAAAAAAGCTGAACGACGACCCGTCAACACGAAACAGCTGACAGCAAAAACACAGAAAAGCAGAAACCTCAACTAAATCTATGAGGGCAAAGTGCTGGAAAACAATACTGCACGCACTGAACGACGCACACCTCCATCAGCGAGGAAACACGTCTGTTGTTCAACGGAGCGCAATGTTTAGAAGACAAAAACATCAGAGGAGGCGGGGAGCGCTACAGTTAGCTGAGATCCACGTCTAACAGCCAGCGTGGAGGCCTGCACATGTTGTGGGATTGTTCTTGCATAAACTCAAATGTATTAATAACTACGCAGCAGCACCTAGTTTCGTACTCCATCGTCCCTGATGGAGACGACCCCGATGAAAGTCATGAGCAGAGTCGATGGCAGTGACTGCCAACCAGGGGTACATATACCCCAGAGGGTACTTCTGCAGCTGCCAGGGGCACATGGAAATATTAAGAAACACAGCTGATTTGAATAGAACTTGCACAGGACACTTCTCCCACCAACAAGGGCAAGTTGAAACCCCCCTGAACGCCACATGCTCCGACTGACATCATAAAAACTAGTTTGATGAAGCAAAGAAGCCCAAACACAAGTAAGAAAAAAATGGAGCTGCTGCCGCTGCGAACGCTGGTACTGTGGTTTGAATGCAAACCAGGCAAATAGACACCAAACCTCACTTAGATGAAGCTAAATATTCTAAATATCTACTTTAAAATGCATTCAAATAAACACATCTGGGAAAAAATGTACTCAGTTCAAATAACTTATGGAGTGTTTAGAAACATTTAGTCATGTTTCTACATGCAGAATTGTTTTGGATCAATAGGTTTTGTGTCTATTAAGATTTGATGGAAAAACATTTTTTTTTTACTAAACAAATTCACTGCTTTTATCAATTATTACAGCTTGTTGACGTACATAACGTAGGTAGCGCAGACTTTAGTGATGCGAAGCATTTGAAGATACTCAAAGAAATGACGTCACCATCAATCTACGATCAATCTACGACGACTCCAGTGATCGATCGTTTATCATGTCACACCCTCTCTGCGTGGATGTGGACACCTGTGATCAGGTTATGGGACCTGATTCCAAGCCGACCTCTACCTGCGACGGGCACTTTCAGACCAGAACACAACAAAAAGACTTGTCGCTGCTGGAAATAATCATTAGCTGCTGCCTAACACTTCTCTCGGTGGCCAACAGCTCAAAAACACACGGTTTTAGTACCTCCTCACAAAAAAAGATTGAACAATTGTTGACCATGTGACGCAGGGAGGCTCGTGCTGACAAACGCAGTGAGTCCGTCGCAATCTATTCCCTCAATGAACAAATAATGAATAATTTCTGACACATTACAAACAAAATAACGGGGCGGTTAAGAGGACTGTTTATCAAACAACAGGTGGCTGAGCAGCAGCCAAAGCCGATAATCAGGTCTTTTCATTATGTGGCTTATTGACAAATGCATTCAACATGGTGATTCACCACACAATTACTGTGTCTTTGTGCGACGGTGTTTCTCCCACCGTTGAATAAACAATAGGCACTGATACGCCTACAGGAGCCCCGACTGCCTCATTAGATTCAGCTCGTACCGGTTACAATGTGGATTTAGAACATGTGATGGCATACACGGCGTTTCAAGGACTTTTATGAAATAAAAGTACGCCTGCTTTGTATGTTTTTTTAAATCACAGTGAAGTCCTGTGAAACTGTCACAGTTGAACTGAAGCACAAGGTCCCGTTTACCTTCTCTTCTTTCACAAGAGCTTCTTTGTCCCGTTGTCCGTTGGTAGCGACTTGCTCCTTAACGACCGGCGCCTCGTCATCGTCGCTGTCCACGATCTGCCGGCTGCGTTTGGAAAGCTTCTTGATGGGTGAATCGTCTTCCTGGACACCGTTCTGCACCTTAAGGGGGCTCTTGGCAGGTCTGGGGTCGAGCACAGGCACACAGTTAAGACACCACGTAATTCAAACAAATAAAGCCATCTGCCTCGTTTATATGGTCCTGATCAAAAGCACAGCCACAAGGTGCAGTAATAAGTATTTTAAAAAGGATAAAGTCAATTGCTAAAGCAGTTAAAAAAAAACGACATACTTAAAATCAAGGCAAGAGTCATAAAAGAGAGGTCAAAGCAATGATTAAAAGATTATTACATAAAGACGAGTGTATAAGTGTGAGTTTTAAGACATAATTTAAAGATGATGATGATGATACAGTCTAGAGATAATGAACACCATCGTCAAAGCAGCTTCAGAGAGCTTCTTACAGTAGGTGCCGGCCACAAAAACGTTTTACTGAGCAACAGAGACTCAGAGTGATTCAAGGATAACAGCCAGTACTTTTAGTGGCGTTTCAACACACACACACACACACACGTGTTTGAAAATTAGCTGATGTTCTGATATGGTGATGTCTCAGCTAATATATTACCAGACCATATTCACCAATCTCAAATTGTATTTCTGTCTTGGTACAAATGCAGGTACTTAAGCAGACAATAGTGTTAATCTGACACCTGTAATAAGTGGCATATTCCTTCAAGAAAGTCCACAGACTTCTCACTTCCTCAAAGAGCTGAACATGTCTAAAAATAACATGGGTTCAGTCAAGAAGAGAGATCTGTATCAAGAGTTTTTCTAACTTTTAAGCTACAAATTCAATACAAATGGACACAATTTCCTCCTACAGACCCTCATCTGACAGGAACTTTAGTGACAGGATGGAGTCCTGTGCATCTAAAACACAAGATAACATGAACTGGGACTTTAAAATGTTGTGCAGCAGTAGTAGGAAAGTGAAAATATACCAATAAAGGTAAGAATACAAACATAAACAAGGATCATAAGTTGCTCATATCTCAGGATGCGTCTTGGTGAGATGCGCATAGATGTGTAAGAAGAGACATGTAGCCATGTGCAATATCAAAACTCAAGTACGTGTGAGTGCTTAATTCAAAGTATTCAATGATTAAAACCACACTTATATAGCTAATATGCTCCCGGTGTGTGCGACAGAAAAGACAATCTTACTTTTTCTCTGATTCATCTTTACTTTTCTTCTGAATATCTTTGTCCTTGCTCTTGGGCTGAAAGAATGATCTGAAGGAAGAGGACAAGTTTACAGTTAGCATTAATGGCCTGATGGGCGTTAGCATGCTTGTCGTTAGAATAAAAAAGTAATACAGTAATTACAACAGTATGTTTTTGTGTGTAACTTTAGCTTAGTGGGCTGTAATTAAACGTTAGTTAGAGAGCTAAGAGGAAGCATAGCTGTGTCGCAGGTTGCTAACTTTGCAGGCATAGCAAGCCTCATGTAGCTGGTGTTTTAAAACCTTTTCTTTGTCACGACAAATAACGGTACACATCTGGCCCACAGACATTAAGCTAGTCGCTACATGCAGCTGACAATACCTTGGTGTCTGTGTCTACTGCTGGGAGCAAAACGTGACTCCTCGTACCAAAACAGACGTCGCAGACTCGTTTGGGCTAATGCTAACTTACAGGAAGTGCTCTAAAATTCAGCTACCTAACGTAACGTTGCCTGTGCCCACCTTAAAAGACCCCCAAACACAACTCACGCTAAACAGAACTAGTAGCTAGGTGAGTTAAGTTAATGCTAATACACAGTCAGACGCCACTAAGCTAACGCTACTACCAACAGCAAGCTAAATAAAAAAACATTCATTACACAATCAACTTTGTACTTACGCGATGCTCCGCTGCATGTTGTCTTCAAAATCTTCCTTCACTTGATACTAAATTAAAACTAATAGTTAAATTACAGGACACGTCCAACATACACACAAAAACACCAACTCCCGCGCTACGTGACAAAATAATCGGCGCCAAAATTACAACTCAGCCAAAGATTGTCAAAAGAGAAGTGGTGTCACTCGTTAGCTAAAATCTGACCGATCTTCCGGTCTCCAACCTCGGCCGTGATGTTAAAAGCTTTTCTGTTAAGAGTTTTAACGATTGGGGGCTACTCTAAAAATTTGAAATTAAATATGTTAGACCTGAAAAATAGTCTTAAATACCATAAAATATTGTAATTATTCAACTATGTGAACTGTAAAGAAAGTTGGGGGGGGGGGGGGGGTTAAATTTT
>JAVQJD010001067.1:0-20826 GCA_036023655.1 Nannoperca australis
ATGTTAATATTTCTTCAAGTTGTGATGTGCGCATTTGCTAAATAGTTTTCAAATTAGTGTTCAAATTATTTCATATGTGTGTGTGGATTGGAACACGCATTTGTGAGTTCCCAAACTTACACACAAATCATTGTACACGGTTGCAAATTTGTTAATACACATTTGCAATCAATATGAGACTGCTTTCTCTCCATATGTATTTAAAGACGTTTGATTCCAACAGTAATGTTATATCATAGATATAATCATATCATTTTCCTCCATATGCTCTGGTATATCACTCAGCCTCTTTATCAACTGATATGTCAGCTTTTGTTTTTATAAAAAACTGTATTGTACATTGTTTATTGAACACAACATTTCAAACAGGCATCTTATAACAGTTTAGTTCAAGACAATTATTCTAAAAAAAGCTGGCAGGAATACAGATGTAATCAAAAAGTTAAATTAATAACAAAATAAATAAATATTATATACAAAATTTATAAAAATTACTTTAAAAGGTAATGTGCCATGTAAAGATTAAACCAAAAGAAAGACGGAGACGGAGAACTTCAGAGTCTGTGGTAGTTTCACATTGGTTCATCACTACGAGTGAATCCTTATGCATCCAAGTGTGGCATGTGATCCATTGTTAAAATAAAAATATTGATTAAAGCTGCATCAAGTTTACTGCAGTCAACCAGATGATCTGTTCTATGTAATCTGTTATTTAAGAGCAGACTGACAGCGGTGGAGGAAGTACTCAGATCTTTTACTTAAGTAAAAATACCACAGTTTAGAAATACTCTGTTAAAGTAAAAGTCCTGCATTCAAAACTGTACATAAGTAAAAATACAAAAGTATTCACTTTAAAATATACATAAAGTACTTCATAAAGCCCATTTCAGAATCATATATATTATATGATTAGATTATAGTTATTGATGCATGAATATTACAGCTGGTAAGTTGGAGCTCATTTTAAGTACTTTATATACTGCTAGGTAGTTTAATCTATAGTAATACATCATCATTTATAAGTTGATTATATTTAGTTTTATTAATCTGAATGTGCAAAGTACCTAAAGCAAAGAAATAAAGTACATGTAGTGGAGTAAAAAGCACAACATTTCCATGTAAAATGTAGTGTAAAAAGTACACAAAATTGTTCTTAAGAACAGAAAACACTGGAGTTTTAGTAGTGTCCTCCCTCAATACAACAAAATTAGCCCTTTAAGTTGTATAACTGCTGCAGTCTGTCGGTCCTCCTGTGCTTCTCTGCAGCCGAATATGACATTTGACACTGTGACCTAAATACCCTTTATGCTTTTAGGGATGCCTTGAGGAGATACTTGTTCTACTCTGAGGATTGATGAGACATAAGCTATAGGAAACTGCCTTCGAGATCACAGAATGATCTACACATTAAATCTTAAGTTAAAGCCTGTGCAAATGTAAAAGCCTTCTCTGTTCTGCTGTTTTGTAACCATTTGTTTTTCGTCACGTTGCAGTTGCCCTGGAGGCTGCTGATGGTAAAAGATATTCTGTCATTCTGGCATGTGCCACTGGATCCTTGTGGAGGGTTCTGTTCAACTGTGTGATGAGAGTGTGTGTGAGAGAGAGAGGGAGTGTGAAAGAGTGATATAGTTTCTATAAAAAAATATGTCTACCTTTTTCAGAGCATAATAAAAAATTAAAAAAAAGCCAAAATACACGTGCATTAAGAACTAATTGCAACCTCATTATTGCAACATTGCTAAGAGGTCAGAAGGAATAGAGATCTTGTTAATTTCTCTCATTACCGATCAGTTATTTATTTCCTCTGTGAGATTATTTTGCATTAATAAATTACTAAATCCTTTGTTTACAAATGTTGCGCCCGGCTGACCGTTACAAAATGCTTGTATCAGCAGTACAGTATGTAATCCAAGCTGCACAACCAAAGCTAGGTGTGGTACATATACATGCTAACCCTTTATACCCAAGCACTTGCTTATGAGCTGTGTCATATTTATATCTGCGGAACCATTTGACACCACTGCTGACGCAAGATGGATCTGGGATTTTTTAACTGTTGTCAGCTAGCAGTGGAGCTACAGCACACCATGGGGGACAGACACGGTCTAAATCAGCAGGCAGAAAGGTTGTTTTCAAGCAGAGTTACACATTGTAGCAATACAAAAGTATTTGATTTGCTGAAAGAGGACAAAAGTGATAAAGTTAAAGCCTGAAATAGATGTGCAGACAAAAATAAAGAGCCATTGCAATTCAGCTTAAGAAAACAGTCTGTGTATGTCTGTGACTAGACAGGAAAGATGGGGTTTGGAGGGAGGGGGAGGGGGGATAATCAGCTGTTGCATTCCCCTGTGATTGTGATACAGCAAGAGTACGCCTGCCCATATTTAGTCAGGGCTCCTCTGTGACCACAGGGCCCCAGTGTGTGCGTCATTTACACCCTGTCCTGCCACAAAGGTCCTGCTTCAGCAACAGAACAATGTCCACAGAGTGTCTGAATGCCCGTGAACGTGTAACTAACTGGACTTGAAGAGGCCAGGTCTGGCATCTCATGCAGTACACAGGTTGTACATGTATTTTTAACCACAGATTTCATTGCCAAAGGATCATAGAGTGAGGAAGCTACTGCCAGGAACAGATGTGTCACATCGCCACTGCTTATATAATAACATATTTCTATTTAACATGCAGCATCACTCAAGAGTGGCTGTTGTTTAGTTAGTGTGGTGGCATAAGTATTCAGAATTAAATAGAGATACCAATACAACAATGTTAAAATATTCCAGTGTAAATGTCAAAATCCATTTAAAATACAGACGTTTTATCAGCAAAATGTATGTAAAGTATCAAAGGTACTTTAGTTCTACAGAAAATGGTCCCTGTGACTGATATATTATTGAAAGAACATACTGATGCATCAATGTGTAACCAGCATTTTACAGTTGTAGCTTCCCATAGTGGTTTTAACACATGTATGTTCCAAGGGTCACAAGACACATCTGAGGGGTCACAGATGACTAATGGGAGGAAAAAGAAGTGTTCAATTTGTGTTCTGATACACAAATATGGACTTTTATCTTTAAGTAGTTTTGTGAAATATTGAATAATTTAACATTTATTTGAATGAAATCATGTGAGAGGTTTAGAGTGGAAATGGTGGAGATTTGGGAAACGTGACAAAGGGCCCCAAGTTCACAAGGCTATTTCTTGAGGGGCAATGAGCCAAAAAGGACTGGGACCCACTGGTTTAATATATAAAAATTCATTGTGTTTCATAAACTTAGCAGAAGGTTTGTATGTAAAAATGTAATCTGAAAAGTAATTAGTACCTTCAGCTTTCAGACAAATACAGTGGGAGTACTTGAGTAACTGTACTTAATTACATTCCACCTCTGGCCTTCCAGTAGTTTGGAGTTTTACATATTCAAGAAGCTAGTGAAGATATATTTGCTATGAGGTCATGTTTGGTTTGTAAAGGTGGTTCTGAAAGCAGTCCTGCATAAAGTGTTTTTGCTTCCAGCTTTGTCCAGGCGCCTGTGGATGTGCTGTAGGTGAGCTTAAAGCAATAAACACCGGCCCATTACTCTTATATAGAGCTTATCCTCGGAGTACAATATTTAGATTTCCCTCTGCTGGGACAGGGGTCTGCAGTCCATCAGTGCAAGTCTCACTGCTGTAAACACTGGGCTTATTTCAGGTGCTGAAGATGACTGTGGATAAAAACACCACCGCCTTGTACGGTCACAGACAAACTGAAGATGTGTACGTATGAACAATATACAACATAAGATAAACATGTTTCCCTGCAGCTGGATTGATTAATTTCATATTAATTGAGGTTTCAATATTCTCATATTCATTTTCTTTGTCAGACAGGAAATGTGGCGCTTACTCACAACTTCAACACATCACACTGATATGTGCTCATAGAACTAGTCTGTCACTAAGTTAAAGGAATGGTTAAACATTTTAGAAAATATGCTGAAGATATGAGAAGACTGATAATCACTATCTCAACTAGACTGATCTCAAACCTATCTGCTGAATATGAAGCTACAGCCAGCAGCTGGTTAGCTTAGCTGTGCATAAAGACTGAAAACAGGGGGAAACAGCTAGCCTGGCTCTGAAAACGACAAGTTTAACCACAAATGTCATTTTTACACATCAGTTCTTGTACAAATTTAACAAACAAGATATAATGTGCTAATGTGTTTATGGGCTGTCAGGCTCCTGAGAAGAAAATGCTCTAATGTCTGTATGCTAAATATGAATTTACCGCCAGCAGCTGGTTAGCTTATCTTATCACAAATTAGGCGGCAAAAATGCAGCAGCCTCTTGTCCTATTCTGTTTATATTAGCTGCTCTTTGGAGCCCAGAGTTGTTGTGTTCTTCATTGATTTACTGTAAGATTGTGTACTTAAAGTGAGTCCAGTCTTAGCTGTTGAAATGTCACACAGTATATACTGCCAGTTCAGACAGATTTAGCAACAGAAACACAAAGACACAGAGGAAGAAACGTATTTCCAAATGGTGCAATCATTGCAAAACTCAAATCAATTATGGAAAACCCCAATGGGCTTGAACATTTGGTTATGCATAGTGCAATATGAAATTCTGTGGTTCAAACAGTGTTACTCTGAACAGCAAATTCAGCCACTGCACTCACTATTTCTTATCTGTAAAGCAGTTACAATTAAATAAACACAAAGGCTCTTTGCTTGTGTTTTTTGTTATGAAAATGATTGTGACCACCAGCAGCAGCAGCATGAATAAATGAAATGTCTCTTTTGATGCTGTTGTCTCTAAATAAACTGTGTCCCCTCATTTACCTTCATACACTGCTCTTTGAGTAGACTTAGCCACAGTTTATGTGTCTGTATGTATGAGTTACAGCCCCAATAATCAGTTTCTCTCAAAAAATAAATACTCGATCTTTCAAAAAACCCTATGGTTTTCTATTATTACTTACAGATTTTCTGACGATATTTCCAGAATCCTCAAAGACACCTCTAATCATCTGGATAAAAAATATCCAGCTATTGCATGAAGAAAAGTATTTTTAACAAACTTCCCAAGTTGTGACTATATTTCGTATCCAGGTAGGTATCCCTTGTCGTTTTGTACAACACAAGAAACGTCATGTAAATCATCATGTAAAGGGTCACATCATCTCTTCTATCTGTAGAATCTGCATGGTGTTCCTTTAAACCTTTCAGTGTATTATAACGGGACAGGACCAACACACTAACTGTTTCCTGTGGATTAAAAAGCTTGCAAAGGAGAAGCAAAAGAAATTCAGAAAAAAAACCCTACTGTGACTCTTCTGGGGCTCCATAGTGCTGTGACTCAAAAGTAGTATTATACATGAGTGGAAAAAACTCAGGCCGAAGTAAACCTCAAAAACAGTACTCTAAAGACTGAGAATCATGTCTCCTCATCTGTTCCTACCTGGAAGCAGCGATCTCTGCCTTCTGCTTGGCAATGGCTGCAGCCCTCTGAGCACCCTCCACCGCACGCTCCACCTTCTGCTTGATCTTGGCTCCCTTCAGCTGGATCACCCTCTTCTTCATGGCCTTCACCAGCATGTTGTTCATGTACTTGCCCTCCTCCTTCCCTCCCTCGGCGAAGGTGGTGCAACCGTAGCCATGTCTTTGGTTGTTCAGCCACTCGCCCTCATACTTCAGCCCACTGGACCTTTCGCTAATTCCATATCCTGAGCGTTTGTCGTTCTTCCACTCGCCCATGTAGACCTCTGTGGTTGTGGCGTCAATGTCAGCCTCAACTGGGGGGAAGTCCTCGGCTCCAGCCAGGCTCTCGTCCCCGATGCTGATGGTGGAGTTGGTGTCGCTGGCGTTGGAGCTAAGAGCTGATTCCGTCCTCAGGAAGCTGATCTTGCTCTTCTGGCTGGACAGTGAGGTACTTGAGTCGGACTTCTTCAGTTTACCCAGCAGGGAGCCCCGGCGAAATAGGCCCTTCTTCTTGGGTTTAATAGCCTCTGGGTCCACCTGGAGAGTGAGGGCGAAGCCTCCACGGGACGGTCCCAGCTGGGTAGGGGTGGCGACGGGTGTCTCCTCACCTGAGGCATTGGTGGTGGTGATGATGGGGATGTCTTGTTGCAAGATAGTGCCATTGCTGTGCTCGCTGCGAAGGGAGGTCAGGGAGGTACGAAGAGGGGAGCGGACAACTGCTGCCATGCCATAGGGGACACTCTGACGGACCCCATAGCCATGCCGCATCCCGCCAGTGAACTGGCCCTGGAAAGTACCTGGAAAAACATCAGCAAACAGAGTAAACCTTTTTTCAAATTGTACCACAGACCAAACATCACAGACTTTTAAGACACGCTAGCAGCATGACCTTAGAAATGGCAATGTCAGTCAGTTGATGGGTCCTCCATTTTGGTCCAGACTGAAATATCTCAACAATGATTTGGTGGATTTTGGTATTTTGGTACAAACATTTTAGTGATCCTTTAGCGCCAACAGCAGGTCAACGTTTTCACTTATATCTCAACATCTACTGGAAGGATTTGTACATAATTTTGTACAAAATGTTGTACTTCTTGCTAAAACTGTAGCTGAGATTCATGGCTATCTTTGTTGTGAAAAGTCTCATTCATTTATGCCCCCCACTGACAAGTCATCTTGAGGTCTGGTCTCGTGCTAAAATTGAAATGTGTATGGATTATAGTGACAGCTAGGCCTCAGCCCGTGAGGCCAGGAGGGCATGGGGCTTGTGGGCTATTATTACAACCTGACATCTGGTGCTATCACATCCCCCGCTGCAACGTCCACCAGACTGGGCCTAGAGCTGATGAGTCAGCTGTTAAGGAGAAAACCACTGCTTTTGTACAAGCGAAGATCACCACAATCAATTTTATATGTCTAACTTACTTAGTTTCCTCTACACAATCACATGGATGTGCTGGGGGGTATTGATGCACTTAAAATATTCAGGATTGTCTGTAACCTCTCTTGAGATGGGGTGGAGGAATTTCATTTTATCTAGCCTAACCTAATCTGGCCTGTTAAGAACAAACTCTTGATGAAGTTCATTTTTTTAGTACTATATTTAAAGAACAATTTAATTGAGCATTTCCATATTATGCAACTTCCTACTAAGTAATCCTACTATTTATCTGACAGCTATAGTTACTATTTACTTTGCAGATTCAGGTTTTACATACACAACATAAACTGATTAGTTTGTAAAAATATGATGCATTTTTACACAACAGTGTATATATAAGTATTAAACAAAAACTTTACCTACACCAGCTACAACATTAAAGTGCTGATTACACAATAATCCATCAGTAATAAAAAACAATATAATATATAATAATTAAACACAGTAAGGAACTATTTTTCTGCATGAGTACTTTTGCTTTTGACACTTCAAGTATAATTTGCTTATGTATAATACTTTTTCTTAGTAACAGAGTATTTTCCGTCAGTATTCCTACTTTTATTTAAGTAAAATATCTGAATACTTCCTCCTCCTCTGCTGATGATGGTGTAGTTTGACAAACTGGAAATATTCCTGTGGGGTTTGATTTCCAACCAGCTTTGAGCAGCTCTCATGACTGACAGCAGCAGGGTGATATTTTCTTTTGGTTACACACAGACATCCTAAACAGCTGTGAGGATCGTCAGGCTGCTACTCAGTGATTTGTCTCTACGTTGCCTGCGATGAACTTGGTGCAATGGACCAAACTGACACACTTGGCACATAAAAAAACTCCACTGTTGTGAAATCCAGTGATGGAAAGTAACGTTTTACTCAAGTAAAATGTTGAAGTCCTTTGCTGCTATATTTCTATTTTATGCTACTTTATACGTTTTAGTCCACTACATTTATCTGGCATGTACTTTGAGGGTTCTGGTTTTAGCTATACAATATATGATTAAAAAATAAAATATAATGCCTATATATACATTAAGATACCCAACAGCATAAAATTTGCTTCTCCTCCACAAGCTACAACATTGAATACTGCATCAGTAATAACATTCCAGTATCATGATATAATAATATATTAGAAAGTGCCATTCTGCATAATGAGTACATTTATTTTGATGTATATTTTATATAAATATATCTGTATATTTTATATCTGATACAATTTGATCAGAGTAATGTACTTAAGTACAAATTTAAGCTACTTCACCAGAGTATTTCTGTTTCATGATACTTAATACTTTCCAGCAGCTGGAGTTGCTTTACAGATTAAGATTGAACATTAAAACATGATCATCTTATATGATACAATGCATGTTATAGATTAAAGCACCCAAACATTTAAATGATCTCCATCTTTATCAACTGCAACATTAAAGTGATGAAGACATGAATGCATCAATTATTATAATCCAATGATGCCATTTACATGATTTTGAAATGAGCCATTCTGCATAATGCTTATAATTTTGTACTTTTACTTAAGTCATTTTTTTTATGCAGGAATTTTACTTTAGTATTTTTAGACAACGGTATTTTGAACTTTTACTTAAGTAAAGGATCTGATTACTTCCACAACTGGTGTACCCACATGAACTTATGGTGGAGTAAATAGAACATTTACTGTTCTTAAAGAACAATTTTAAGGTACTTGTACTTTACTTGAGCATTTCCATTTGAAGCTGCATCTACTCCAGGACATTTCAGAGGGAAATAAGTAGTTTTACACTTGAGTACTTCTTCCTCCAATACTTCTTTGCACTGTAACGAATTCCCAAGTCTCAGTTAATGAATCTCACCTCCATCAGCATATGTTTCTGTCCCATATCCATCCTGAAGCCCATTATTCCATGTTCCTTCATACTTTGCTCCACTGCCAACACTGATCCGGACCCCATATCTCCCTTTGAAGCCATGAGTCCATTCCCCTTTGTAAATCCAGTGTCCTTTGATCTCTAGTCCAAGACCGTGACGCTTCCCCTGCGACCAGTACCCCTCGTAGGTGTTACCGCTGGGCCATGTGTAGACTCCCACCACCTCGAAGCCGTAGTTCCAGGAGCCGGAGAACTCGCCCTGGCCTTTGGGTCCGGTGCAGATGCCATGGCCGTGGGCTTTGCCTCCTTCCCAGCCTCCGCAATAAGCTCCGCCGTCGTCAAACTCAAAGCGACCTCCACTCATGCCTCACCGCAGCCCAATAACGCACCGATCAGAAAGTAAAGCTGTTTTAGTCTGTTACCTGGCTAAAGATAAAACCTCCGTCAGTCTGACTTCACCTTCACCTGACATCAAAACCGATTGGAGATATCCTTGGTGCTGAACTTGTGGGGGGTTCTTCTTTCGGAGTTGGTTTGGGGATTTCTGAGCGTGTCCATGAAGCTCCGGTGCGCACGCCACACTTTAGGCTACCGAAAAGTTTGTCCTCTTTTATCCCAGCGTCTTCTTGGGTTTCTCGATTCCACTCATCAATCCACAGATGTCCTCCAGAGTAAATTAAGCTGTTGTTACAAATTTTGGATGATTAAATCGAATTATTGTGTTCTGTCTTAACAAGCCAGGGATCTTACATGGCTTTTTCCAGGTGGCCACAGAGAAAAGCCCCTTTCCCCCCTGTCCCTGCCACCCAGCTATCTCCTGACAGTCGCTGCTGTTGGAAATATTTTAGCAGACCTAACAAGGCGACCAATCCACACACACCCTTCCAAAAATACAACCCAATCCTTATTCTGCTGCCTGCAAGGAGCCATGCCAGAATCTTGCCACCTCGGGGCTGAAGTAGGCCTACATGCCATTCAGGACACTATAGGTTTTGCCCCTGCAGACGTACAGAACGCCCACTTGAACATAATCATCCCTTTGAGCTTGAAGAAAGAGATATGTCTGACAGTAGATATATCTCTTTCATTTCCCATTGAACCTCCATGGGATTCCTATTCCTGTGCGGTATCATACATCTTAAATCATTATGTCAAATGGGATTAGGATCATATTATATTATAAGTTAATATTTTAATAGGGAATTACAGCCTATGTGACCGTGGTTGAGGTTATACTAACTATATTTAACAGTAACTAGCACATGTAAGTCTCTGTTATAGTATAATCATATACGGTATATTTTGGGATATACTTATTGTTTTACTATAACAGTTGAATCCTAAATCGTTTGGATATTGTAATTTCCTTAAATAGTACTTAGAGTAATAGTTTGCTGTATCACTGCAGGAGCCTACTTGCAAAATATACAGTTTACTGCTAATATTTCCACCAATTAATCAGTTATTAAAATGTTCATATGGTAACCTATGTATATTACAAACATTGGCAATTAAGATAAGGTTAATGTCATTATGTGATATGGCAGTGTTTTACTGTTTCACTCTTTTTACTCCCTCTGCTGGTAGATGTCCGTAATTGCATCACCCCTAAGTAAACTGTGCTAAACCTTTTGGAATGAGCAGCAATAGAAGTGACAAGTGTGTTACAAGTAAGATTCTTGCATTCAAAATCCTACTTACAATCAGCAACTACTATCAGCTAAATATATGTAAAGTACTCATTCTGCAGGAAAAATTTGTTTCAGATTGATTACTGATGCATTAATAACATTTTACTGCTTTAACTCGTGGAGGTAGAGCTGATTTTAACTATATAAGTAGTTCTGTCCGGTGGTTCCCGGGTCGGTCCCCCTTCACTGGGCCACAACAGTCTGAAGGTTCATGAGAAGATTACTGCGGCGATTTTACACATCTGTCTGTTTACAGGTCTGGGAATACTAGCCTTCTACATATGTGAAAAAAAGTAGTATAAAGTCTTTAGTTGACTTTAAATTGACTTTTCTCTATTCTTTGCTTTATTTTGTGAAGAGTTTTACCTTTTTCGGTCGTGAACAATAATTTGAATGAAAACTGACAATTTCAACAACTAGACACGTGCTATTTTTTGTAAGGAGTCACAAACAATTATCGGAAATCATCTTTTCTTTTATAGATACGTTGTATTTATACGCATATTATATGTTTTTTAAGTTAACAGAGCTCTCAACTAGGCTAGCTGAAATCATAGGCCTACACACATGTTGATCTGTTGACGTTTCCTTTGATTTGTACTTAGTGTTTGGCCACTTGCACGTGTAGGCATACAGCATTCACACTGTAACCTTGCCACCGGCCCTGTAGTCCACAGCCTCCGTGTCCTTACGCGGAGCCGCTTGACCTTCCACTGAAACGCTCCCTCCGCGGGTCTCCACCGCGCATGTTTGTGCGTGGCTCATCGTGTGATGTAACACGGTCACACATTGATTTAATTGTAAGTTCAACACCATGCTCGAGTAACTGTCTATTTGCATATGGATTAGGCGTTAGGGGGTTTATTTCAAATCTGTTTTCACTCGGGGGTGAAGCGGATTTCAGCACCGGAGCTGTCCGAGACTGACGGATGCTGCTGCCGCGTGAACCGACGATGCTGAGCTCGAGCTGCTGAAATTCTCTCTCTCTGTCTGTCTGTCTGTCTGTCTCTCTCTCTCTCTCCCCCCCCTGTTCTCTCCCTCCTCGCTCCTCTCCTCTCCACACGCACAAAACGCTCTGTCATGGCGTCTTCCAACCATGTTACCCCCACCAACTGTAGCTGGTGGCCCATCTCAGCCATGGATGAAGACGGCAAAATCACAGACGGGGAGGAGTGCGAAGAACCGACGGCTGAGCTCAAACCCTTCAATAAAGACAGGCTCGTTTTGTACCACTGGACGCAGTCTTTCACCTCCCAAAAGGTAAAAAAAATGCTTGAAAATGGAGGTGGCTCCACGTCTCTTTGCATGACATGATGCTACAGCGTGGAGCTCCCTGTGTTTGTTTGTTATCATCAAAGCATGTTTTTTAGTGCATGTTTATTTCTGCACGTACCTCCGGAATATGAATATGAACCTGCAGCTGGACAGATCTTCCGTTTGAGACGTTTGGGGGAGCGCTGCAGCATGGAGGCTCGTTTGTTTCCTCGACATATAGCAGGATAGGTGTTCAATATTCTGCTGTTTCTCATTCACCACGGCATAAATCACCCATCACATCTCACCAGCTTCCATCTTTTACTGACATGTTGGAGATATTTGTCTCCTCATGTCTGGTAGATGTGGCTACAACCTAACGACACCCTAAATAATTGATTAAAATGATGTGCAAAACAAACCAATGGCCACCTTCCCCCCTTCTGAGCTGAATCATACCATATGTTGTCATTTTACTGGCTGCTTTAAGTCTACCTTTGGTTACAATGACAGTCAGTCACTTGTGCCTTTCCTGTTAAATGTAAATGTGAAATCAAACTGTTGTCTTGTAGCTATCAAGCTATTCACACAGTGATAACCAGTATGAAGTTACAAGAAAGCTTTGTATATCCACCAGGCTTTAGTTTACCAACAGCATGTACATCAGAGGGCCACTACACCCATTTTACACCTAAAGATCAGTTCATCAGTTTGCGAGTACCTCTCAGCCTGAGAAAATATAATTTGTAATGTCTTTAACTAGTCTGAGAGAAAACAACCCCTGTGATGTCATAGTGATGTCATCAGGGTTGTCTTAGTTTGGGCCTTGAGATTTAAATTTAGTTTTAACAGAAAGTCTGAGTTTCAAACTGCGGGCATGGAGTTTGAAAGACATTGTATTTATAAGGTGGAAAGGGTCTAATTGAGAGCCAAAGTCCTGAAGTCACGTCTGGGCTAAACACTCTTTTCAACAATCTCACATCCAGCATTTCTTTCACTGGTCTTTCTGAAACGAAATCAGCATGTTTTAGGGGATTTGCTCCACATTTCAAGACAAACTGGCTCCAGTCGAGCACTTGCTAATATAAACTGAAACCTTTGTGATTTTAACAAAGTTTAACAAAGTTCACTTTGTGGGCTCTGTCCTGCTGTTTTTAGAGCTGCAGCAATTAGTCAATTTATTGATTAACCATTTATAATTAAAATTATTGGCAACTATTTTGATAATTGTTTCAATCAGTTTTTATGCAAAAATGCCAAATATTTGCTGGTTACAGATTCTTATACATAGTAAATGGTAAATGATATGTTTCTGATTTGGACTACAGTCGAATAAAACAAGCAGTTTAAGGACGTCATGCTCTCAGGGGTCCTTTTTTCATATTTCACAGACTAAACTATTAATTGAGAAAACAGTTAGTTAGTTAGTTAGTTGTCCAGTGATGACAGACATGTCTGAACTATCTGTGGCATCTTGATTAGCCCAGGGATGCGCTTTTTTTGTGGGATTATAGAATATGGCGTTCGTTAAAAGCAACAGAAATATTAACAATGATATTAGATTGTTTAAAAGGACCTTATGTAAACATATGGAGTGAACCACATCACATACTGTTGAGAAACAATGGATGTTTTGTTATTTGTGTTATTACAAATATCACTGGGATTTTAAATGAGTTACAGAAGTGAGTAACATCTTCTTCTCATATGCTTGGGCTCTCTATAGACACTATCAAGTTGCATTATGGGAAATGTAGGACCCAGTTATGGAGCTTGGCCCATAATAGAGACTAAAAGTCAGGCTTTTCTGTCTAATTCTGTAAATTTCCCAAATTTATGAAAGTATAATACTAAGAAAATTCACATTCACTGTTATAAAATGACAATTGGGGCTTCATCCCTTGTTCTTTCACCTACATCTGTGCCTTGTGTGTACACTTGGATTACACTCTTATGATTTATACAGTATGTGTGAGTTTTAAAGCTGGAACAATGAGTAGATTAAGATCAGCAACTGTTTGATAATTGATTAATCATTTGAGTGATTTAAAAAAAAAAAGAAAAATAACAAACAATCTCTGGTTCCACCTTCTCAAGAGTAAGGATCTCAGACTCATTTTATAGACCAAATGATGAATCCACTTATCAAACAAATAATTGGCAAATAAAACTTATACAAAATGTAATCTTTTACTACCACCACACTAGGAGTGGTTAAATATTCCTGTCATGAGAAGTGGCTCAATGCCTGCACCATCACTGCATGTGGTCAGCTTTAGCTCTGTCTCTATGAACTGAAGGATGCTTCAGTATTCCTCTCCACAGTAGACCAGCAGCCTTGAGGGGATGCTCCGTCTTATTCCGGTACATCGGATATAAGGCTCTATTGTTGGCTAACAGCCAGTGAAGTCTGAGCTGCTGATTGTGCCGGTTGTCACTCAGCAGAGGGTAAACACCAGACTCACTGTCATGATTATCACCTCAATCCTGGAGCTGGAGTAGCTGGAGTGACTTCACCATCCTGTGCTGTCAATGAACACAGTATTGGGCATGGATCTTTGAAACAATGCACATGGATTTCAATTGAATTGTGGCACTGACTTTGCGCCGCAATCCTGATTATATTTATTGTAGAATACTGAATGACATTTGTTGTTATGCCAGCTGGTGCGTGCTTTAACTGGCATTTTGGGGGATGGCTTTTATGAGATTAAGAGGCCAAGCACTAGGTTGTCCACTCCACCAGAATTTAATATTTTTTGCTTTAATATAACAGAAATGCCTGCAGCGTGATTGGTCAAAGTATCAACGCAGTGCACGGATTCTATAGTTAACACTTTGACAATGAGACAAGGAGTAACTTCTCCAACAGATCAACTGCCGTTATCTATGTGAAGACTGTATCGTCATTCGATGTTCAGGGAGGATTATTTACAAATCTTTGTATGCCTTAGCAAGTTCCTATGGAAAAAGGGAAGCGGTGCCATTGAATTTCTCTGGCACGGCACTTTTTTCCTTCCTCTGTGTTTGTAATGCTTCAGGACTATCTGCCACTGTAACTTCACTTCCATGGCCTGAAGTGGGCCGTACAGTATATTCACCTAACTCACATGACTGATGCGTTGTGAACACAACAGATATGATAAGGATAGAGATGGAGTTCGATGCCACGGCGTAGCAGCACATTTAGGTGCCATCTTAACAGATCAATACAGTACTGGCAACTTCAAGGCCTGCAGGTTAGAGATTTACACCTTCAATACCCCTGCTGTGAGTCTGCATCACTTTGCTGTTTTTACATCAGTGTAGAGAATGTGTCATGTAAGAAGTATTCAATAATGTAAAAATTCTCGGTTACAAGTATCAAAAAGTACAGAAATGCAGAGAAGTATTAGCAGTAAAAGTACTCATTCTGCAGAAAAACTAATACGTTATCACATATTACATCTTTTTTAATGCTAATGCATAAATGTGTAAGCAGCATTGTACTGTTGCAGTTAGTTGAGGTGCAGCTGGTTTTAACTATAGTTGCATAGTGTAGTCCTGTGGTCCACAACCTATATCACGGCTCCGCCCCTTTCAAACAGGGGCTGGACCAGAGGGCTGGCCAGAGTTCCCTCCATACCAAAGTGAGAAGGTGATGCTATACTAGTTAGCTTGTTAGTTTCATGGATGGATTACTGAATTGGCCTACTGGGTGGGCTAGGCGGCCCCTGGACCAAAGTCGCTGTATGAAGTGACTTTGAAGTCAGACAAACGACTACAAAGAGACACAAAAACTACCTCAAATACTCAAAAAAATAACCAGCAAGACAGAATGACTACTAAGAAATGCAAAAATTACCTCAAAGACACAGAAAATGATCACAAAGAGACAGAAAAAAACCACAAGGAGACACAAAAGACCACTAATGCACAATAAATTACCACAAAGACTCAAAAACCAACCATCAACACACAAAACGACTACAAAGAAACGCAAAATGACCTAAAAAGATAAAAAAAATTAAAAAACAACCACAAAGAGACAAAAAACAACCACAAATGTCTGGAAATACCTGTCCGAAATTACCAAGAGACAAAACATTTGTACCAAGAGACACTGTTTGTACAAACAAATTTATATTTATTTTTCTCTCTTTCTTTAATCTTTGCTTTTTTGTGAATTGTTGTATACTTTTTTGTCTTTGGTGGAACTTCTATCAACTTGTAGATATCTAAAACATGACGAAGGGCCCCAAGTAGACACTTCTTTTTTTGGAAAGCCAACATGTTAATTAGTAACAATAGCAGATACATTTAGTGGAATAAAGTATAACGTAGAATGAAATGGAAGTGCAAGTACCTCAAAATTGTTCATTTACAGCACTTGAGTAAATGTACTTACTTTCCACCACTGTTATCATAGATGTAGCTTAAGTTGCTGTATATTTTTAAATAAGAGGACTTTATTTTGTGCCTCCTGAGCAGCTGAACAACTTGCCATCATTACATTACTAAGCAGTGACTAATATTATTATATAACAAACTCTTGTTGCCACAGTGTTATTGTAGGCATCATCAAGGGACACTTTGCAGAGCAAAACTGGGACCTAAAACATTTGACAGTTTTTTATAGAAACCCTTGAGTTAGAGTGTAACGGTGCCTTGCTGATGGAGATGTAAACAACTTTGACTTTGCAGCTGCATTCATAGATTTGTTCCTGCTGTAATTACTCTGCTTGTATTACTAAATCATTCAGTTTTATTTCCTTTCACCACGTCCGGACATGTTCAGCAAAACTCCCATTTGCCGTTCCTCCTAAGCGGCCAAATGTAACACTTTATACCCCAAGTGTCATCTCCTTTCATTAATCTTATTCCCACTAATAACTCTCCTTGGACCTTGGCTTATCCTTCATCCTGCTAGCGATGGATCCTGACTGTCCTGGAAAGTCTTTGCAACTTGAGCAAACTAAAGCATCTCTTTTTTTTTTGTCAGACCACACAAACAATTCAGCTACGCCTATTTATTCTACGTAACATGTTTTTTTTAATGACATAAACTAAGAGCTGAAGCTGTTATCCAGTCTGCTAAGTTTGGCAACAATGCAATAACTCAACAGAACACAAAACGTTTGTGAGTTTTGTTTTGCTGTGTTTTTCTTTAACATATTGTTTTTCTGTTTTACCATCTGAATAATGTTTTTAAAGGGTCAAAATGTTCTTCAGCTCACCCTGTGCATATTATTTGATCTACATATTGACATGTATATTGATTAATTATATAAGAGGTGTGATGTGTTTAGAGTGGACACAAACCTTTCTTTGGATTGATACCCTGCTGCAGACAGTGTAGCATGCAAGAAATGAATGCCTTTAATGTCTAATCTACCAGTAAATGTCTTGCTGCATGTGCTTATGATTGCAGGTACGTCTAGTCATTAATGAGAAGGGTCTGGTCTGTGAGGAGAGGGATGTGAGCTTGCCGCTGCAGGAGCACAAGGAGCCCTGGTTCATGAGGCTGAACCTGGGTGAAGAGGTGCCCGTTTTTCTCCATGGGGAGTCCATCATCAGTGACTACAACCAGATTATAGACTACCTGGAGAAAAACTTTGTGGGAGGTATGGTAGGCTATGGTAATAATGTGGTTCCCATCTAATAATGCAGTTTTTCTTTCTTGTCTTAACTAACTTTAAACCTAGATTTTTAAAGCATTGCTAAAAGCAAAGCCATGTTAACCCGCTGTGGGCCCCTCAGGCAAAAATAAGTTGTTGGACTCCAATAAAAAATTTGTGAAGTACCTCGTCTTAGCAACCATGACTAGTCATAGCAGGTCAGTCAAGCTTTGCACTGGTGTGCATGGGGCTGTAGTAAGAGCAATAGCCTACACAGCATTTCAAAAGTTTGGAAGGTGGTGTCTTTTTATTTAGTTTTTCCAAAACCAAAAAAACAAGAGAAAGGGTATGAGGAATTGATTAAACATTGTATTTATCTGCTCTAACATGAGCCGGCTAACTAGCTTGCTACAGTAGTAACTGAGGGTTACTTTGAAGGCTAAGGAGCATATCATTAGCTAACTACATTAGTTTTTGGGGCTAATAGGTTATGTAAAAAAAAAACACATCCACTGTGTAGTATTTCCTAACTAAGTGGAAGCCAGTCCTAGATGCTATCAGAGTTTAGGCTAATGTTAGCCTGCAATACAAGAACAGTGCTGTTTTTTTATCAGAGTTTTTGACTTTAGCTTTAGCTTCAGCCTTGTAGTACGATAGCATGTTTGTAGCCATCATGTGCATATTTACAAGATTCTCGTTTTAAAACGAGTCAGCTGGAAACATTAAAAAGTCAGTTGGAGATAATGTTTTCAACATGGACCTTATTTTAGCTTAATTAGCTAGCTAGCTACAGCTTATAAAATCTGCAAGCTACAGTTGTTGTTTCAGGTGGCAAAATCGATGGTTGCTGACTAAAAACGAGAAGCCTGCTTCTGTCTGTTTCTTTACCAACAGCTAATACTTTCCCCGGGGCCCGCTAACAGGCCACGGTTTTAGTCCCATAAATTAATTTACTACAAACCAACTGACACACACTTAATCGAGTTTTCGAGGGCTGTTTCCTGGTTTGTCTTGTAAATTCTCCCAATCTGTGAAGCTGGGGTAGCAAAGACAATTGGAAGGCGTTCAAGGCCATCTGTCGTCCCTGTACAATGTTTGTCAGTGTGTACTGTACTGTGAAACTTTGCAAGTTGTTGCAACAATGTCTTTGGGCCAATGTCACCATGAACTCCTCTCTGATTAGATTAGATGAAATTGGAGTGATCTCTTGGAGGACATTCATGGCAGCCGCAAACAATCACAGATACAAACAGAGCGAGAATGTAATGATTAAACAAGAAATTATCATTAAAACGAGTAAATAATAAGTAAAAATGTGTCAATATGGTAAATGTGCATTGTGAGGCAGTGACCTGACTCAGATTCAGGCTTAACAGCCATACATGTCAGATTAAGAAAACATTTAGATGCATACACTTAATCATGTTCTCTCTGTGTTGTGTTGTAGTATCTGTGGGTGGCTTGTCCTATAGAACCGTCAGTTGAGACATGATGCTGTTATGTAAGGTCTTCAAACCAGTAAAGGCCTGAGGCATGCATGGCCCATAACTGAAGAACTCCCTTGTCTTGGTTTAGTTTGTGGTCATTTGTTCGGAGCAGCAATGCTTGAAAGCTTTGCAGAAGATCTGGTTCACTGCTTTCTCAGTGATAAAAGGCTAGAAGGCAGTAACTGACCCTGGTGTTTGATGTCTTGTTCTCATTCAGACCCATTCATTTTCAGCTCTTTGATAGTGTGCTGCATGCAGCTAATTTAATATAGCTGTATTTTGTATAATGTAACAGTTCAGTTAGTGTGTATTTGTATTTTATGTTAAATTAATCCACCACGTTTTAAAACCAGTCTTCAAGCTGGACATGCTTTTAGCTGGATAAGACTTACAGACATGCTTTTTCTCTGCATGTAAATCCACAATGATCGCTGGCAACATTGGCTGCAGCTGGCCAGCAAAGTGCAGATGTCTCAGAAAACTCTTAAAAAAGTACAGGGAAGAATAGTACCAACTCTGACTGCTTTACAGTGTTGTTGAGATGCAGCAGGGCGCAATGTTTGGCGACAACACAGTCTGAGCATTGGGTTGTTCTTTAGGTTTGACTCTGTGTTGCTGATTTAATATTTCCATCACTGTGCTGCAGCGGATCACCTAGAGGCCCGTTGCATGGCACGGCCAGGTCGGCATGCCGGTGCTGGGACTGATTACTCAGCTTTCTGGAGCTCTGCCAGGTGCAGCTCCACCCTCCACAAGCTTCTCCATTGGCTGGAACATCCTCAAGTGGCCGACTGGCTATCTCTGTGTTGTCAGCGATGCCGTCCCAGTGTTTGGCTGGCTATGACCCTGCACAGAGATAAAAAGCTCACTCTGCTCTGCTAACCTGTCTCATCCTCAGTACAGTCTCAGTCAGCAGGTCATCAAGTTGAACACCAGCCATCCCGGCCACGCACCATGTAGCCAGCACGCTGAGCGCTAAAACAAGAATTACAACAGCAGAATATAAAAGCTAATTCTCTAAATAGTAACACCTTTTGAAGAAATAACCATTTTTTAAATCTGTCTCACAACCTTATGGAAGTGCAAAGAGTACCCCTCTGTTGGATAGATACTGTATGAAAGTGGGATAATTTTCTCATCTAAGAAAGCAAATAACATTCCCAAACTGTGGAGCTATTCCTTTAACTTGAGCAGCAGCAGATAAATAGATCAGAGCGGGCCAGTAGGGGATGGGTGCAACCAGTTTACAGTGTCACCTAATAAACTTGTGTATTTATGAAACTGTGGCCTTGTGTTATTGTGCACATTGTGTTTTTGTTCACCTGAATTGTTCTTGAATTCTTGAATCTTGAATCATCTGTTGTCATCCTGCTAGACCTGTCTGCAGCATTTGACACAGTTAACCATCAGAACTCTCCTGGACCTGGGCATCACCGGCACTGCACTCCAGTGGATCTCCTCCTACCTTGAGGGTAGATCCTACCAGGTCTCCTGGAGAGGCCACGTGTCTGATCCTCAGCCCCTATTGACAGGTGTGCCGCAGGGCTCAGTCCTTGGACCTCTCCTCTTCTCCCTGTACACCACCACACTTGGACCAATCATCAGCTCGCACGGTCTTTCCTACCACTGCTATGCTGATGACATACAACTCCATCTCTCCTTCCCTCCGGCTGACCTTGGCATCTCAGCTCAGATTGTCTAGCAGACATCTCCGGCTGGATGACCAAACATCACCTCCAGCTGAACCTCTCTAAGATGGAACTCCTCATCATCCCTGCTTCTCCATCTATCTCCCATGAGCTCTCCTTCACCCTGGACTCCACGACGGTCGTTCCATCTCTCTCAGCCAGGAATCTTGGGGTCAACATCGACAACAAGCTCACCCTCACCGACCACATTACTGCAGTCTCCCGATCGTGTAGATTCACCCTCTACAACATTCGGAAGATTAGGAGATACCTGTCGGAGCACTCGACCCAGCTGCTGGTCCAGGCGCTTGTGCTCTGCAAGCTGGACTACTGCAACT
>JAVQJD010001072.1:0-13144 GCA_036023655.1 Nannoperca australis
TGGCTACACACAATGCCCTCTGTTTCGAGAATTTACACAACTTATGCTGGTTTTTTTTTCTTGCGCCAGCTCCGCGGTGGTGCCCCCCCCCCACCCCCCCCCGGCCTGCAGTGTTAACGTTTCGTTTAAATCTTTCTGAGCATGTGGGACTCCACCCTGTCACTCTAAAGGACGTTATTACCCATTTACCCATCATGTTAAGACTTTAATAACCCTAGCGTGGAGTTTCACTATTGTTTTCTCTTAAATCATCGCCGTACATCCATCGCTGTAATGAGCCAATTTACCCATTTGCTTTAAACCCTCAACCTCTGGTTTCATGGAAGCCATACGATGTTTACACAAAACCCAACATACCAGACGTCAAGTGCACCATTTTAAATGCTTTCCCCTCCGAAAATGAGGTCTGACGTCTTTGTGGAACCGTGTGGAGCCTTTCTGTGTGGAGTTTGCACGTTGCCTGTGATTGACAGGGCGTCAGCTGGGATTGGCTCCCTCTAATGAAAAGTGACATTAATGGTGGAAGGGTTTGAATTATGTTTCCGCTGTCTTGCTTTCAAGTAACAGAGCTAAGCATCCACTTCTCTGAAAAACAAATACCTGGCCATCTTTGAAGAACCCAGAAGGTGGTTTAACAACACTTACTGCTGTTCTGAAGGAATTTTCTCTTCTTACAATCTGGGAGGAAGGAAATGTGTGACTGTATTAAAAGTGTTGCTTTAATACAAAGTATTGGAAAGAAACATCAATATATACACTTTTGGATCAGGAACATTTAAATTAAATACATTTTCATTTATTAGTTTTAAATAACGATCAGATGTTTCTGGAAACATCTTCAGAGCAGAGGTAGATGTTGTTGAGGTAAGTTGTAAGGTAAGAATAGCAAAATTCACTAAAACTGTTCATTCTATTAAACATTTTTTTAATTTTAAATATAGAAATAAGCTCCTACAATTTCTGTCTTTCTCTTTTTTCTTCACCGTTTCTTGCTTTGTGGAAATGTGGAAAGCCGTGAATGATGACTCTGTTTTTCACGTCACTTCAGTTCACCACACTGTTGTGATGCCTCCAAGAAAAGGGCTACAAAAAGTCCCACATGTAAAACAAACAGAAACTCTTGGGGTTTTATTTCAGACGCCATAAATCCTGGCGGCAGTAAACACAACAGAGTCATTTTACACAGTTTCGAGGCCGGTGTCTTCGGGTAGTAAGCTTATGTTGTACTATGGATGTTTTTACTGTAACTTCAACATATCATTTTTTTGTGCATGAATGATATTATTGTATATATTGTGGTTTCTTCTCGCCTCGCCTTGAGCTGCTCAATAAGAAATGAATGAATTGTATTGACTTTAAGTGAACATTTAAGTGTGTTGATAATGATAACCATCTTCAGTTTATAGCTTTATACTGTAGTTAACCCCACTACCTCCCGCTGACTTCATGTTTGTTTCCAACATCTTAGAGAAAATGCAAAGCACCTTATCAGATGCTCATTTCCAAAAGCAGTTTGAAGTACAAGCAATATCAACATGAGATATGAGGTCAAGTGGATGACATTTGTATTTATTTATTGTTGCTAGGTAACACAGCTGTTGCATTTGAGGACACTCCAACATCTGAGATCTACTTGAGAGCCATCTTTTTTTCAAAAGAAAAGGGACAAATTGACACATATGATGCCAAAATAAAATAAAAGATGTTCCAACTAAATAATTTAAATTATAGGAAGAAGTTACAGAATTTACCTAGAATAGCAAAAAACTCCTAACTGCTAATGAAGACAAATTGTGTTTACAGTTTTTTCTCTCTGCTCGGGTTTGATTTTCCTCCATGTGGCGCGAAGTTTCAGAGCCAAACCTCAACTTTTACTCCCTCGGGAGCCAATATTTGTTTACAGTGGTCTGTTTGGTCTGTAGAAGCTGTGACAGCCGGCTCAGACATGGTGCGTATGTAACAGCTCCTAACCAATTTATAAGGGGACAAAAAACAGCAATACATTTCACTGCAGGCGGGGAAGAACTGAGAGACAGGACAACTGACTGGGAGTGTGACTGGGGTATTACCAGTGACCCAGGTTCACTGGACTTGTTACAGTGTGTCTGTGAAAGCTGTACCGCTGCTTCCCTCTTTCATTTCCATGCTCACTTTTTTTCTCCACCTCATTGATTTACAAAGACATTTTCTGCCTCCGTTAGCAGAGAAAACCTCAAACTGAAAGCCATAAAGCCATTGTTTCTGTTGACCCTGCACAAAGAGCTTTCTGTTTGAATGATCGTTCCCAAACTCAAGTTTTTGCTAAACATCCATTTGCAGTTTTGGCGTTAAACTCCTCTACTGCTGCGGCTCCGGTATCTGGAGAGAGAAACACCACAGATGTGGATTACATTGGCTTGGATGGTTCAATCTTGAAGGAAATGGGTGAAATAAGCAGAATTCTTTCTTCACAAGACATCTGCAAGTCAATGACGCTCCTGGTCTCTTTCAGTTTCTTTTTGTTCGTTGCTAGATTCAGGCATGGTAGCTAGAGGAGTTGCTAGACATGCTGTTTTGTTGGTCAGGGTGGTCAAGTGGTCGACTGCTCTGTGTGACGGCGAATTAACAGCTTTAATTCATTTGAAATATTCAAGTTATGACAAATAACTAAGCACGCAAGGAGGGATTACGGTTAGCAGGGGATGGGAGAAAGGCGTCAGCGCAATAATGAAGGATATAAATTATATGTTGTGTAAAATGTGTTATAAAAAAACCAACAACGTTCATTTAAAAAATGCAATATTTCTGAATCCGTTTGAGAAGACTGACTCATCTTTATTTGTTTTGAGAAAAACAGACGTTTTTTCCCGAATGCCGGGAGACTTTATATGATTTGGAGAAGCGATGCAGTGATAAGGTTTTGAAAGTCGAGCAAACTGAGGGGCCTTTCTCTGTGTGTGCGTCACGGCGCTGACAAAAATACACTGGTGGCTCAGAATACTTTCAATGGCATAGACAATCACTGAAGTGGACACAGTTGCACTATTCACAAGCTTCCTTTTAGAGCAACAACAAACTCTACGAGCAGGGGGTGGGCCCTCGTCTGCAGGGTTAGGAAGTTTGGGATAAAATATCAGGGAGCTGGTGCGATTGGTGTCACATGATAGAGTCGGCGGTCTGAGAAGTGTTATTGTTGGATTTCTATGTAATTATTGACTGAAGTCTGGTGATATCCTGACATAGCTTGACTCCAGTGGCTCTTCTGGTCACTTTCCTCCAGCGTGAACTCGAGGTCGACCAAATCCCATCGGTCTGGCCTTTGACCTTGCCCTCTGTAGTTAGAAGAAGAAAGTGAAACCCGCATGTAGGCCTTTGATGTGTGTTGAGTGGCCATATTATTGTGTACGTGTCAAATGTAGGTTCGCACACATACACAAATGTGCACACGCAGCATTCATTAGAAACAGCAGCGCTCAGCTTGTGTCTTTGCACAAAAAAACCCGCTATTAAAGCTTCAGTCTGCAGGAAGGATGTGGTGTGACATCAGTAAACTGCACAATGTATGTTTAGGGTTTTACACCTGAGGACACTAACGGGACCAGACTAAATATCTGCGGTTGCTGTTTGGATTTGGATTGTGTGAACATACCAACATAGTTAGAGACCTCAGCGGGCACTCCGGTTTGGTGGCTGCTTTCTGCTTTTATCGAACTCCCATCTACATGGTGTGGGGGCGTCCAGGAGGTGTGGCGAATCAAGCCTGCCTGCGCCAAATATCAGGTTTGTAGCAGAGCTTAACTGCAGACCAACCATGAACTGTGTCGAGCGTGAAGACATTTTCCCCTGTTTCCTTTTGGGAGAAAAAAAAGTCTATTGGCAAGAATGAACTGAAGTAAATGAGATCATAATAATAACCGGAGGCTTGAATAGTATTCATGTTTCAAACTACTCTGAACGATATTTGTAGAACAATGGATGAATTAAAACTTGACGCTGCAGTTCCACTCAGCTCTGTGGAGCTTTTTTAGCTGCTTTCAGCTCATTGTTTTGGTTTGATGATCCACAGCCTTAATGGTTTGGTTATTTTTCACAGTGTAAAATCTCTAAAAAACAGCAGACAGACACAGACAGAGTGGCGCATTTAGCAGCCGTATGTGTCCGTGCTAAAAGCTAGTATTATGGGAAAATGTGGGATCCAAGGTCGTGAGGACTTGACTCATTTTGAAGAATAGAGTCTTATGTAGATCTCTCCCTCACAAGCCTCTCAGTAAAGTGCCTCTTTAATGTTTCATAGCTTTATTGTGATGATTTAATCTTATCATACAATGCTTTTCAAGGCCTGTTCAACGACTTTCAATCAGTTAAAGGGCAGTAAACCTGGAGCCCAGAAGAAAGATGTAAAACAATATCAGTGATGTCCTACACTGCAACCCACAACCTCTTTAGAAACAAATGAGTAGGACTTTCTCCGGGACTTTCCTTACTTCCTGGATGGCGAGCATCTCCACCGTGAGGTACACTAACATTGCAGCCACAGAGTCCCATTTCTAAGGCGGCCCTGCTTTGCAGACCGACACAATCATCTTTTTGTGCAAACGCAGGAGGGAGACGATCATGTGCATCTGTTTATGAAGGGGTAATACAGTGGCCTTCTATGCTCTAATCAGCAGGGTCGGCCTCAGCAGTCTGGTCTCTCACTGTTGTTTTGTATTTCTGATTAATGGGGAAGCTGAATTTATGTCTGAATGTTGTGGATTTATCGGAGGATGAGAATATGTTTGTACCCTTTTATAGAAAAGCGACGTGTTTTATAGCTCCAGGTAATACGGTTATATACCATACATACAGTTTTATGACGTAAACACTTGATGCAAAATCAATTTATTAAAGTGCACCACGACTCCTCATGAATTGCTGCCCTAGAAACAGAAACAACAACTCATTGTTTCCTCGTCTTCTATAAATAGCGAGAAATAATAGAACATCTAAAATGAGACAATTGATGAGTGTTGAATCTCCTAGAAAAGGACAGCAGTAACGTGTGTGCTGGTGCGACACCCAGTGGAAAGAGTCTGCAGTGGCTCTCCGGGACAGCGAGGCTCACACGTGTTCGTTTGACTCTTGGAGGATTTATTTATGATAAACCGGACGATGTTTTAATGCAGTTTTCATACATAACATGATATATAGTTTCCTTGCAATAGGAATACAGCAGCATCTTTTCACGTATTTAAAGAAATATTTTGACATATTGACAAATAGAGTTATATGAGAATATCAACTGCAGCCGGTTGGTTATCTGTATGGATTAAACAAATGTGTTTAAATTTGTGAACTTTAGATGTGCTTGTAGGTAGATTCTGTTTCCTTGGTACAGAGCCAGGCTATCTGTTTTACCTTGTTTACAGTTTTTGTGCTAAGCTAAGATAAGCTAACTGACATTTGGCAAAATGTCAAACCACCTCCAAATGCTTGAATTTGTTTCCAGCTCAGTGCTGATGTCTTGAAACTCAAAACATATTACAGTGCGGAAAATCAGTCAAGTGTATCTTCAAGGTGGTAAATGGAGCAAGTAAACATTAATATTTACAAATAAACATACACAGAAACAATAAAAATCACTAACAAAAATAAAAAACTATCAATATAAATCCAAATGGAGTAAGCGTAATTGTATTGAGCATTGAGAATCATAACAACTCAACATTTTAAAAATCATTGGGGAAAAATAAAGCATAATGACGAATAAAAGAAGATGTTATGGCCACTGCAACATTAACATTGTCACAGAAAGATAACAGTGAAAATATAAGAATAAGGAGAAGAAGAGTAAAGGACTGTAGAAGTCAGCAGAGTTTAGCCCTTCTTGACGAGCGTGCAGGTTGTGCAAAACCAGGCTCAAGCTTCTCGGAGACGATCCAGATAAAAGACACATCACAACATTATCTACAATCCATTCAGACATTCATATACTGCGTCCTAATATCTGCAATTCCATAGTTTAAGTAACATTGGGGACACAATAGGCTACTGGTTACTGCAATAATAATACAGAACAACATCACTGTACTATTGAGCAATATTTACTCTTTAGATTAATAAATATCAATTGTAATGGAAAGCTTCCTCCTGAGACTTGTATTAATTCATTGTTTGAATGTTAATTTTGCTCTCATATCTCACACCTATCATCTTCTTCTTCTTATGTTTCTCTCAACTCGAATCCCTGCATGTTGATGAGGACACAAGCCATCCAAAGCTCTTTGAACATATCCTAATCTGCTTGTTTGATGACCCTACTGCCTGCTGTAAATGAACCGGCATTCAGCTGGTGGGTTTCCCCAGACTCTGAGCCTGAGGTTGGCTTCAGCCTGGCTGCATGCCCTGCGTTGCCCATCACTGAGTGGCGCAGGGAGGACAAGCGTCTGCGGAAACCCTCTCCAGAGAAAAAATAAAGCAGTGGATCGAAGCATGAATTGGAAGCAGCCAGACACAGTGTCACCACCACAGACTTCTGCATGGCAACCCTCTCTGAGCAGGTGGCATTGCGGGACAGGGAGCTCAGGTGGATGGTGCGCTGTACGTGGTATGGCGTGAAGCTGATTAGGAAGGTGAGCAGGACGATGACAATCATTCGGATGGCTCTGCTGCCCGTCCCCCGCTGCCGGCGGGAAGTAAAGTTGCGGGACAGCAGCGTGTGGACTATGCCGGCGTAGCAGAGCAGGATGACCAGGAAGGGCAGGACAAAGCCCAGCACCAGAGACAAGTAGTTCAGGATGACTAGTTTCTGCACACCTCTCCCTTTATGTGGAGGCTCAAAGCACTTGGTTTTATTCGTGATGTCGTCAAAATGCTGGCCAGACATCAGGAAGGGTGAGGATGAAACACAGATGAACACCCAGACACCCACGCACACCAGGCGAGCACGATTCTGTGTCACCAGCTGCATGTTCTGCACAGGGAAGACGATGGCTACGAAACGTGTGATTGACATAACAGCCATGAAGTAAATGCTGCAGTAGAGGTTCACATAGAGGGCGTAGGAGCTGATGCGGCAGAGGAAGTCCCCCTGGTTCCACTGGCCCTTGTTAACATAGTAGAGAACTCGCAGTGGCAGCGTCATGACACACAGCAGATCCGACACAGCCAGGTTGAGCATGTAGACGTGGAAGGGAGAGCTCTGGCTGTAGGTTCTGATCATCACCACCAGAGCAAAGCCGTTCCCAACAAGGCCTAACACAGTGATGAGGGAGTAGGCCGTGGAGTAAACCTGGTTGCGGAAGTCATCAATGGACGGACAGTCAGTAGAGTTGCTCTCTACGCTGTCTGTCACATTCAGTTGCTCCATTTGTGGTCCCACCTGCAGCTGCAGAGAGAGAAATGACATGAGGATGTGTGCAAAAGAGCATGTAAATGAAACAAAACAGGTGCAATGTAAAAAGAGTCCGCAGAGTGTGCTGACTGAGATGTGGCAGATTGTTTGAGAGATACTGTCTGCTACTGTGCAGACCCTGGAGGAAACGCAGAAAGTAGATACAGTTCTTTAAACCTTCATCCTGTCACATGACAAAAGTAAAAAAACATGTCTGTCTTTGCTGTGAGAGCTGCTGTTATGTTGTTCAAGATGAAGTCCGACAGCGTTGCAGCCTAAATCCCCTCGATGGATTACATAATGAATTCTACTGTAGTGAAGGAGACTGGAGCCTACTGATGTAAAATTGTTTATTTTACCATCCATATAGCTATATTATATTATATATTACATATATTATTTATCAGGCAATAAATAATTAAGTAGCTTGTATACTTGTAACATTAGCTGGCAGCCTTGATTGAAAATACAAAGAGAATTTATAAAATCTTGTTTCTTGCTGCCCTTAAAAATGTAAAATGCATCCAGCGAGTCAGAATGTCTTTCACTTTAATGTAAAGATGTTTATCTGTGCAGCACAAATGCACTTTGTGAGCTGACTAAAATAAATGACTGCAATCAAATCCTACATTCATTCATTCATTCATTCATTCAGGCATGCTCCACAGAAGATTGTCTACTGCACAACCTGGAAATGCTGACTTCACTCAAACACTAGATGTAACATGTGAGTAATCTCTGATTTAGCTTTCATTGTATGATATTGGGCTGCAGCAGGTTGTCCTTACCGCTGAATCCCTGTCTGCTGTGAGAGCGGAGCAGCCCGTCCGATGATCTTCTCTCCTGGTTGATGTGTGCAACAGCAGCACTGCTTCAGTGTCTGTGTCCTCCGCCTCTCTGCCTCGTCTGGTAGATGTTGCAGCAGCAGAGGGAGGACGCTGCAGCAGGTGGTTGCCTCCTCAGACCCTCAGTTTGTTGGGAAGCTTTTTAAAGTAGCACTGGCAACAGCATCATCCCCAATGATAATTGGGTAATCTGGTCCACAACCACACTTTTACGGTAAATGAAAGCAAAGAAAAGTTGTGCTCTGGACATCATTAATCCTGTTGATTAAAATGTGCCTGAATTCATCCAAGTCCTACTGTTACTCTCAGTTTTGCACCTGTCTCCGTCTGTCTCTCTAGCTGTCCTGAAAATACTTCCTGGGCAATGTTTTCCCACAGGATCAAGTGAGTTGCAATGCAAACTCCCTCTCTTCCTGGTGCATCATCTCATGTTTCTGTCTCAGCTGCTTGTTTGTACAGTGGAACCTGAGAAGTACCTGTCAACACTCTTGTACCTTTTGACATGTGTTTACATGAACAAACACTAAATAAGTGCAGTCTCGCGGGGCCTGACTGTATTGTTGATTCAATGTGTCATCTAAGGCGCAGGTGTGTAAAGCAATCAGTTGAGTTTGACACGGCCGTTCTGTAGAAACAAGTCAAAAAGAAAAGGATCGGATGGTGTCAGGTGATAAAAGTCAAAGACATAAGACACACAGGTCAACCAATGGTAAATGGACTTGACTTAACACTTCCCAAAGACTGGTTTCATGCACATAATTTCGACACACCTTAACATGTCGACAGGAGGAGCCGGCATTCGAACTGTCCAGACCAGAGACCAACACAATCCCTCTTGACTGATGATGGAAGGCTTTTGTTTGTTGAACAGCGTTTCCTTTGAATGTTGCTAATGAGTGTGATTTATAGTAAATGGAGTGCGGATACTGCAGTGGAAATGGGCACACTCATTTTTGCAGTTGAAAGGCCTGTGCAGTGGAAGGGCAGGATAATTCATCGGTAATTCATTTAGTGGTTAGGCACCAGCAAGGACGAACACTCAGGCCCGCCTGCACTCAGGAGCTCTGTCTGTATCAACACCACTGACCCTGTGAGATCAGAGAGGTTTTACTCCATTAGCAATAAGTGTTTTGACCCGTCTGATACATAAAGAAAGTGCATTTGTAGTTTCTGAGTAATCCCATTTTAAATTTTCTGAAGTAGCCAGGCCTGGAGCCACTTAATTGTTTTAAAGTTGCACAGGCAGTGGGGTCTTATTGTTAGCAAGAGAAGCTCTCCACAATCAGGGCACTCACCAGTACACCAAACATGCCAAGAAAACAAGTCAATCCTTATTGTGGACAGACTACAACAAGAAATACTACCTGCCTGCATCTGCAGGTGGTCCACAATGAATGTGGGTTGTGTTGAGTGCAGTTTCATGCGCTGCAATGATTGATCTGGGAATCATAATTGCAGCGATCTGCAAAATCCAATAATGTGGGTGGGAAGTGCATCCTCCCGGGCATCGTCCACTTTTTATTCGTGGGTGGATTTACTCTGTTTACTCTGGATTTTGCTGTAACCAACCAAAATGGTCTGTTTGCTTATGTTGTTTTTATTAACTCTATTAAAATTAAAGTAAGCATATCATTTTGTTATAGATCACTGCTGACTGTTTTACCCTGCAAAAAATTAAAAACCATGTGACGATTAGATTTGTCTTTTCAAATGGAACAATATTTAATTCAATGTGAGTTCCTCTATGAATATTTCCGACTCGCAAGGGCCCCTTTGTTGCAGTGCAACCTCACTGGCTGCACTGTGTGTATTCACGCTGCTGTCCAGGACATTTGCTACAGTTTGGAAAAGGGATAAAATGTGATTTTTAAAACCTTTTAAGTCAAGATGTGGGACACGTGGCACTGTGGCAGTGAGCCAGCACCTATGAAGCACATTGTTATTAGTGAAACATTGGCTGTGAGAAAGCACTGCTGGTGAGCTGGGAAGCAAAAGGCAAAATACTGCTGCTGCATGCAAACATGCTACACCTCTCTAAGGTCACACTACACTACACAGCAACTCACGTTGGCACTGGGTAATTCCTGTAGGTCCTCTGTGTACCGGCTTGACCCTGCACTGCACTGGCAACTGTGGCGACTGGCACTGAGATGGGACTTTTCCAAGAAGTGAGAACAAGGGGGACATTTTGAAAGAAAAGGGAACATTGTTGTTGGAAATGATGCAGATGAGAGCAGCGAGACAAGACAACAAGACAACAAGACAGTAAAGTCAGAAAAACTAAACAATGAGCTGAAAAACTCTAAAACGTTGATTCTCTGTGGGTTTGACTCCTTTCACATTAGCAGCTTTAATGTTAAATTAATGCGTTTTCTGGGGAAATAACTTGACGAATCTTAATCATAGAGATGGAAGGTCAGAAAGAACTCGTACTGGCATACACACTTATTAACTTGTGTTTACTGGATACAGACGCACTGCATATTTGACCTGGGCCCATCCACTCCTCTGCCTTTGCTTCAGCACCACTCCTTTCATGGGAGTGATAGCGGCTGTTTCCCTTGAGCTAACACACACATACATTATCACTGTGTCTTTTATTGTACATTTATCACAATTTAACTGAAGGATTTATGGAGTTCAGATTAAAAATAAAAAGCAAGGCATATTAAAGTCAAAGACCGTTGATTCCTGTGTGGTCTGAGATCTGTTGTAATTCAAAAGGCCCTTTCTGTGACAGAGGTGGACTAAGATGTCTATGTAGGTCACTTTGTCTCTGAAGTTTACCGTTCATGTCAGCAGTCTGGTGGGGAGTTTGCAACGTGGTACTCAGAGATAGGGCAGCTTACAAACAACACATAAAGCTTCTGTGGTTTCCTGACACTAGTTGCTGACAATGTACATGAAGAAGCACGCAGTGTCTGTTAGCTGATGTGCAGATTTTGTTTTACACGTCTTTGATGCTTCAGGTCAGTGGAAACAGTGATACATCTGACTATTCAGGAACCACGTACTGCATATGCACAAAGTTAGTGTTGTACATGATAGACGAGCATTTTATTGGTTGATTTTATGAAACATTGTTAAGCCACACATCAGTCATGGCACAGCATCTTTGTAAAGCTACAGTATATTCCAAACACCTTTTACTGCCTCCCGTGGTTGCATGAGGCCCAGGTTTACTGTAGTACTTCATTTACTGCCTTCATTCTGACCCTAAACATATTTTAAACACTTTTCATGTTCATAGCAGAGCTCACACACACCTGATCTGTCACTGTTAACACCATCACATGTGCGTGTATGCGCCAAACCACCTGTTGCGAGGCAGTAATCTAAACATCTCTGCATCTATTAGTAACACAGCGTTGGCGACCGCTGTCCTGTGGTATCTTGTCACTTTCTGTGGGTCTTTGATGTTAATTGCTAAAATGATTCACTGTGTGGTGTTTGGTCTGCTTACAGTCAGCGAGAAGCAGCACCTGAAAGATACATTCTGCAACTTCATCTTCTACAAGTTCATTTGTATCTTCTTGCAGAGAAAACATATAAAGCAACGCAAATCGTGACGCCAGAGCGAGTCGCGTGATTAGTCAGTTTAGAGGAGAGTCACATTGTTTGGCAGCAAAAACAAAGGCCAGTTATCGTGGTGATCAGCGCCCTAGTTGTTGTGTTTCACCAGCGTCTATCCGAATGCAGCATCTAACAACACGCTGAGACACCAACACGAATCATTCAACAACTCATTTCTCACATTTCCTCTGTATTTATCAGAAGCATGTCATAGTTTATTGGAAGCTATATTGATTTGAGATGAATCAGTGTGAAAGGTTCTTCACCAGCAGATCCTTGAGTCTTGGCAACTCGCTCCCCGGCACCGACTCACCTATACAGAGCTCCTTTTTTGGCTCAGTGTTGCAGGGAAACACACAGACACACACACACACTGATGCAGGGACAGTGTGGTCAAGAAAGCTGAGGAGACGCAGGAGACGTTAATTTGACTATTAATAATAGTTAAATGTATAAAATTCAATGAAATACCCATAGCTTTTGTGTAAAGCGCTGCATTTGGTCAGTGTTATACATCATGATGCCTGAAAACAGACTTTTCGGACTGTTTTTAATTGTTGCCGTCCATAAACAGATTCATATTTACTTTCCTTAAAAGTATTTAACCATATGCTGTTTAAGAGGCCCCTTAATAATTTATTACATATAATACATAATAATAATATATTATAAGGCTTGTTTGCTTGTGACTGTGGCATTGTCATAAAAAAGGAGAAAGGTGTAAAGATGATTACATGGAAGCTCACCACTGTGTGTTGAACACTCTGCAGATCAAAGCGTTTTAAAGTCTGGTTCAGCCACAGAGGGAGGGCTCTCGGCCTCTGGAGGATGGCTGCGTCGGTTCTTCCTGCTGAGGCTGGTGACGGTGCTGCTGTTCCCCCGCGGTGCTTGCGTCCCCCTGCTGGTGGGCTGTATGTTCAGCCTGCGGGCCCTGTTGCTTCTCCGCTCCCCTCACATCTTCACCAAGCCCTCCACTGAGTTCCCCGGTCCAGCTGGATCTCCACAGACAGTCTTGTGGTGCTGCACTGGACGCTTCAGCTGGGAGCGATGTTGACCTGTTGAATGGAGGAGGCGGGCTGCGAGATTAAGATGGGCCTCATGAAGTAGGGGGATCGGTTTGGTGGAGGGAGGCAGTGAGTTTGCTCTGTCAGCAGCTGCTTGATGCTCACCAGCTGGCCTCTCTGCTCCTGCTGGGGCTGCTGGGACTGGAGGCCACGCTGGTGTCACGCTGGCCTCAGCACACTCGCAGGTTCAGGACTTCAGAATCAGAATCAGAAATACTTTAATAATCCCTGAAGGGAAATTGCTTTTTGATACAGTTACAATGCTCGATAAAGTTATTGAAAAAAGAATAATAAACAGTAGAAAATAGAGG
>JAVQJD010001073.1:0-22191 GCA_036023655.1 Nannoperca australis
TCCAACGTCATGTTTCCATGGTGACTCATATCAAAGTATAAGAAAGTGAATCTGTTGCTGAAACATCCATTTTGATCTCCACTCGTCCTCATCAGTGTCCTTAAAATCCCAAATGCAGAAGGACAGAAACACCCACAGCATTATCAGCAGGTCTGGTTTGTCCCTCCCCTCTCTCTCTCTCTCTCTCTGTCTCTCTCTCTCTGTCTCTATTTACGTGATGTGAACTTGTCTGACTGACACAAATAACGGATTTTGGAAAGTCCTCCTGTTCTGTGTTTTCTCTCAAGAACAACAGATGTTGAAGGGTTTTGATTGGCTGTTGCTGTAAACACGGTGCCTTTCATTCACATCTGGAGATAATTCTCAGGATTGAAAGTCTGTAAATGTGAGTGAAATGCAGGTAAAGTCCCATGAGCTGTGCATGCAGGTAGCAGCGAGCTCTGCGTCTCCGTCGCCCCACTGGATTATGTCTGGAGAGTCTCTGAGCAGATTATGAATCAGGGTGAAAATGAGTGGGAGATGTGTGGGAGAGCAGCTGCAGGGAGCTGGAGAGGTGACGAGTGTGTGTGTGTGTGTGTGTGTGTGTGTTTCCATATGTCAGTGCAGATGAGACACTCAGGGGGCTGAATGTGTCTGTGCCTGGGGAGTTGAGATGTGTGTCAGTTTGTACTGTACAGCAGATACAAAACATGTCTCTGTGCTTTCACACACACAGTGGTCATACAGGTGAGGTGAGAGGAGGTGAGACGAGGTCAGAGGAGGTGAGACGAGGTGAGAGGAGGTGAGACGAGGTGAGACGAGGTCAGAGGAGGGGAGACGAGGTGAGAGGAGGTGACTACATGTTGCACAAGTTAAATGAGACTTCAACTTCTTCTTCTTCTTCTTCAACCACATCTGCCGTGTTTCACACGGTGGAGACTCAGAGGGCGAGAAGAGTCTGGTGCCAGGCAAGAGCTGAACGCTAACATGTCCACCATCTCAGTGTAGCATGTTAGCTTCCCCATCCAAGGTTCACTGTCATTATACAACACAGATATTCACGTTTTAAATTACAATACAACAAAACTATCAAATAAAACACAGTAAGTATAAAAAGTAACACACAGTGAGAAGAAAAGTCTTAATGTCACAGCAACCGTTCAATATGTCTTTATATCTTCAATATAAAGCAGCAGAAACGCTGACATTTCATTCCCAGCAACTACTTTTACCCTTTACTTTAGGGTCTTTCTGGAGCGGGGGAGGCCTGTAATGTGTGTGTGTGTGTGTGTGTGTGTGTCTGTTTTAAACTTGTGGGGTTTTATTTAAGGTCTGGCTGATCATCTCACTGCTCCTTGTTAGTTCGTGTCTCGCTGCAGTTCCTCTACATTTCTTCCTGTCGAGGTTCGTCACTTCTCCGTGTGTGTGTGTGTGTGTGTGTGTGCAGAGGGATAACGAGGGCAGCACACTGCCGGGCTGACTCATGGTGAGCAGGTATCATGTGAGCGACAGGCAGGTATTTACTGTGATTTGGCTTCTCTTTGGTTTCTCTCACTGCTGAAGTTCACATCCCAACTATAAAACTGACTGGATGGAGGAAAAGGAAACATAAGATCTGTCACATGCAAATAAAACCCTTAAACTTACTGCAGGAGAAAGTACAGAAGCATTATCAGCAACATATACTTCAAGTTTCAAAGTAAAAGTGCTGGTTCTGCAGTTAAAGGTCTCCTGTGACATTATTAGATTAATACTGATCATCAATGTGTTCAAAACCTGTTGACATCCGGTGTTTTAATACAGATTACTGTTGGATGAAAAAGTAAAATATATAAAATGTAGTGGAACTCATTAACACTGAACACTTGATAAGAACATTTAAATTAGAGAATTTAAGGCACTGAGCTTTATCTTATCATTATTACTTATACATTTATCTGGGTAGAAGTTGTGGATTGATCTCTGGCTCCACCTGGTGGACGCTGAACGCAAACAACTCCAGTTTGATTGATTGATTTGTCACAAACTGAGACTTAAATGATCACAGCTGCAGCCTGCAGGAGACAAACGAGTTGCAGCAGAGAGCATGATGGGAAGGAAATTACAACAACAAGCTGAATCCTGTCATAATGTATTTAAACACCAGCGTGATGAAATTTAATTATTAACTGGCTCATAATTAGAGTCTCATTTAATTATTTTGACAGTTTGAGTTGATTCATTTAAATGTAAATGCATCATCACAGTGAAAATGTACAATATTAGTTATGTAATCAATAGGAATAAGACTCACTGCAGACCGACACTGAATACATTTAAAACATCTCTGTTGGTACAGAAAGAGTCACCGGGGCTTTCTGACCACCATAGTGGACTCTTTGAGCCTGTAATCAATCCTATGAACATATATATGTCACTAACTGAGTCCTCATTCTTAAAACCTGTAGTTTGCAGAGCAGTGGGAATATTTCAACGTGTTTCTCATATTAAGAAGTTCTAGAAATCAGTGTCTGTGTGTTAAAACAAAATAAAAACGAGGCAGAAGATGAAAAATTTACATTTTAAATAATTTGAGCGGGAAGTAAACTAATAGTGGCAGGTTTAAAAACTTCAGGGACTCAATTGACTTGATAAGGATATTTCTTACAGTGAACCATGCATCATGTTTAGTAAAATAACATTTAACTACAGATGTAGATGTAGGATTTAAATATTAACACGCTGTGTTATGATGAAAGTCTGAGATTAGAAAAAATTTAAACCTGAAACAGACATAAAGTTTAAAGACACTTTAATTTGCAGCAGAAAGAAAAGTCACAACAACAGAAAACATCTTTAAAATCTGAAATCTGAAAATACTAAATGAGCTTCCTCCTCTTCACAAAACACAAATATCGACAAAAGGTTTAGGATACGTCGACCTTTGACCTCATGAATCACTGCTGAGTGTGTGTGTGTGTGTGTGTGTGTACTGACCAGTGTTTAAATGTCATGACTAACGCTGTACGTCCACTAGATGTCGCTGTTTCTGTCCACAGTAACATTTGTGATACAGATGATCTGCTGCCGTCTCTGTCTTTATGTCCCGAGCAGTGTTTAGAAATGCAAATCTTTTTCTTTTGCAAAATGATATCTGTGCAGCACGGAGTTCCTGTTCGAACTGCAACGATTAGTCAATTAAATTTAACTGGTAGACAGAAAATTTACCTACAATTCTTTTCAAAATCGCTATAATTTTATTTAGTTTAGTTTAACATTTGTTGGTTTCTGTTTTATATTTTTTTAAACTTGTAGGAAATTACCACAAGTGTTTTTCACCATCATCTGACATTTTATTGAAAAAATGGTTAATTGATCAGACGAGAAATAATCTGTAGACTAATCGATACTGGAAATAATCCCCTATGTTTAGTTGTCAGACATTTTATAGGGAATTATTTTATAAGTAGTTCTTTATCAAAGGGAATGTAAACTGAACATGTTTGGGTTGTGGGCGGCTGGTCGGACGGTTCAGAGCTCTGAAAGCATCACTTTGGGTTTTTCAGAAGTTGTGACTGAACATTTTGTGGCAATTTTCAGAGCAAATGATCCTGAATGATTGGTGACTGGTATTTGCACCCCTAACTTCTAATCAATCTCCACTTCGATGTCCACAGGCTTCAGTTTTCGGACGAACACGATGTCCGAGTTATCACAAAGGTCCAGCTCGCCGAAGTCGTCCTGCGGCTCGTCTTTGCAGACGATCCGAGACACCTCGACGTCCTCGAAGGGCAACTCAAACACTTTGTTCAGATAATCTCCCTTTCTGCCGTTTTTCCCTGCAATGGCTATCGCCTGCGACGCGATGGACCAGGCAAACTCCACCTTGCGATGGCTCTGAGAGCTCAGATCAAAGTTGTACTCCAGGATCTCGAACAGCGCGGGAACGTACCGGTGGCAGTTCTGCGCTACGTACTGGTGCATCTCGAAGAGGGCTCCCCTCGTCAGCACCCGCAAATCCAGTTTTGTTTTTGCTTCTGACTTAGAGCCGACATCGAGGTCCAATCCTATTTCGTTGCAGATGCGAAAGCTGCTGAGTCTCTTCACCTGCCGCACATTTCCAAAGAAAGGTCCCGTGTCTCTGCTGGGCTTCAAGTCTTCAGTCTGCAGGTCCTGCAGGTCCTGCAGGCCGCTGCAGGTCGGCGGTCGTGGAACGGGCTGTGAAAACCCGTTGAGTGGGACGACCGTGTTCAACCACCTGTTTATCTTTGGAGACGTCGTTTGCCGTTTCATCAAGCTCTTCTGTGTCACGTACCACCTCTGGATCACCTGAGCGGCCTCGGTTGAACCGCTACGCAAGTCCAGATCGAAGTTGTGCTCGAGGACGTCGTTGACGGTGTCACGGACGGCTCCACACAGCTCCCGGACAAAGATGAATATTTCCAGCACAGCGCCCGTTGTCAGGGCGGTCAAGTCGAGCTTCCGGCTCGCCGGACGTTCTTCTGGAGCCCACAAGTCGAGACCCAACTGTTCACAGAAGGGGTGCAGCTCATAATCTGCCTCCTGGCTCGTGGCCGAGGCTGCTGGATGCCCGTTTGTCTGCTGCTTGGTCTCAGCTCCCGGCACAGTTTGAAAATCACTGGTCACATCAACCATTCTGTAGACTTCCGGGAACTGAAAGGGACTTCTGAGGAAGTCCTCTTTCTGTCTGGCAGAGTGGTTCTGCAGAACCTTCTCTTTTGTGATTATGTAAAATATAAAATTGCGCTGGTGAATTTCATCTTGGAGGACAAGTTTAAAGTTGTTGTCCAGAATCTCAAATAAGAAACTGCGCAAACTCTTTGTCATCGCAGTTGCAAATTTATAAACCTCCCACAACACGCGGTTGGTGAATAAGTGCAGATCCACCTTCTGTTTGTTGCCCGAGCCGACATTAAAGTCAAACCCGATCGCCCTGCAGCGTGCAAACATGTCGTTCACTCTGCTGGACTTCAGGATCTGTTTAGAGCGCGTCGCACGTCTCGTCCACAGCTTCTGCCTCTGTGTTTTAACATTCACGTCCTCAGTTTTATCTTCAGAAAACAGATCCCAGATTGGTTTTACAGCCACGTTCTTTGGACAAAGGTTAATGTGAGGCTGCACCGGGGAGACGGACACTTCCTCCTCCTCCTGCTTTACCTCCAGAGGCACTGCTGACTCAGCTGTTCCTGACAAACAGCTTTCTGACTTCAGTCTCTCTGGTCTGGCCTCCGTTTCTGTCTCTAAATCCACTGGACACATGTACGACAGGTCAATATCCTGACAGGTTTCGTTGGCGTCGCCGCCCCTGTGCCTCAGCGTTTCCCTCCTCTTACTGGCCATCGTTAGTCGTTCCAGGTCTTCGAAATCTGCGTCAGGGTTTTTTCTCTTTTTACGGTTCTGTTCCCGTTTCTGGGTCTGGACTTTAAAAGGCTCCTTTCGGAAAGCGTCCCTGTCCTCGGCCGTGACGCAGGCGTATTTCCGCTCCATCAGCTTGGTTACTTGCAAACGGAACTGCATTTTGTCCAGCTCATGGCCGAAGTTTTGCCTGACCAGGTCGTTAACTATCTGAGTGTGCGTTCCACAAAGCACCCTGGAGAAGTCCAGCAGCTCCATCATCACGCCGTTGGTTATCAGACTCGGGTGTAGTTTCTCTTCTCTTCGATCATCAGGCCGAACAAACAGAGTCACACCGAGTTCTTTACAGAACGGGTAAACATCGTCGGTTAGTTTCAACCGGACTCCTCCTGGTTTCTTTATGACGGCCGCGCTGCTCGAGGCTCCGTTCCTCTTCTGGTTTTCTGACTGGCTGTTCTTGCTGCCGTCTGTGAGGACTGAACTATCCACACGTTTGTTCCTTTTAGGGTAGTAGCGTCCCGACTGCTCTGCCATCATGCTGCTGTGGAACGGTAGTGGAAAGGTTTCTGTCCATCTATGAGGTCTCAACTTGATTTGTTCCTTCAGCAGCTTTATTTTACCGTGAACGCGCCTCGCGTATTCGTAGCACTGCATGTCGTTGTCCACGTCCAC
This sequence comes from Nannoperca australis, assembly GCA_036023655.1. NCBI lineage: Eukaryota > Metazoa > Chordata > Actinopteri > Centrarchiformes > Percichthyidae > Nannoperca > Nannoperca australis. The sequence goes on from JAVQJD010001073.1 coordinate 6,007, forward strand.
GCCGAGGTCGAAGTTGAACTGCAGCATTTCGAAGAAGAAATACGTCTCGGACTTGGTCACCGTTTTGGCAAAGTCACAAAGCTCCAGCATCACAGCGTTCGTCAGCAGAGACAGGTCAAACTTTTCCTTCCTTTCCAGCGCCGCGTTGAACTCCAGTCCCATTGTAACCGACTCGGGGAACGGGACCGCGCCCTTCTGATGCCGGACCCCGTGGTGGATGCGGCACTGCCAGATGTAATCACCAGTGACGTCCATGTTGTCACCCAAACCACAAAAGCTCCCAGAAGCTGCCGAGAACAAAATCTCAGGATCCAAAAAGACTCCCAGTCCACTTCTCTGCAGAGGAGGTCCAGATACTGCGTTTCATCTGCCGGTACTGTTACTGCATCGCTGCCACATCTTCTCGGGCTGTACAAGCAGAACAAGGAGTTTCAGTTAGTTCACTTAAAGCAGTGGCAATCACACTGCTAGATTTCTGAGTTCTTAGATTATTGGAGCCAAAATACCACCACGGCACACGGGACTAGCACAGTACTCATTAAACTTTACTGAATAGTAAAATGACCTCTCACCATGTTTGAGATGAGATGATTAGTTATGAGAATCACTCTCCAATTCCAGCTTCTCAAATATGAAGATTGTTGTCTTTTGGGCTGTTGGTCGGACTAAATAAGTCATTTGAAGATGTAAACTTGGACCTTGGACAGCTGTGATGGCCGGTTTTCTGATTTTTCTGATATTTTCCAGATTAAACAGTTAATCAAAAAAATAATTGTAATGAAAAGTAGTGTTTGTTCGCTATACAGAGATCCTTTTCTTTATCATAAGCGCTTGGGTGGGAATTATTTAACACTTATAGTCATTACTGTCTATATGGTATCTGAAGTTTGGGACAGATACCCTTTTCTTTACCAATACTTTCTTTGAGGAATATTTAAAAAAAAACTTCTTTGTACATTTCTGAACAAAGAAAAACATGTTTGTTGATTCACTTCACATAGTCAGTTGAAATCAGCCAATTTGAGACCATATTAAACAAATCAGCCAGACATGTACTTTCAGTACTACAGTACAGTTACAAGTGTTTAAGAGACACAAAACACCCAAAATATTTAACACACAGATCACTGATTCACACTAATTACTTTGATTTGGTTATTATTTAACATGTCTTATTACATTTACATCCATCTCCCCCTGGCATTGAGTATATAGCATTTCTCTGAATTTCTCTTCTATGTGCTTTAATTCTACAGCAACATGGCGGCGACATGCAAACACAACTTCTGTCTCAGTCCACAACACTGCAGTGATTGTGATACTAGTGCGTGAAACAGCTCAACAGTTGATGCTAGTGTTGTCTGCTAGCTCACAGCGAGCATCCAGACCTGTTTGTGAAGCTACTTAGCTAATGCTAACGTTAGCTTCTCGCGTTAGCGTTAGCACGGCAGGCGGACAGGAGCATTTAGCACAGAGAGGCTGAATACGAGCACTCACCAGAGACGGGAAAGACAGACCGGCCACCCCGGTAGTTTGTAGTATGGTTTTGAGACCACAGCTCTTGATGAGCACCGCAACACGTCGACACGCAACAGCAACGCACATGTAAGCCCCCCCCCCCGCTCCCCAAAGGCCGCGTTTGGGGACGCTTTTACAGACTACAACTAATAGACAGTTATCAATTCTGACCAAGAAGCTTCAGAAAGTTACGTGTAAATGACATACGTCGTTGGTTTTACTTATTCGACATGTGATAAAGTAGAAAAGTAAGTTAGAAAAAGTTAATAATGTTTCCGCCCGGTCTCGAACCGGGGACCTTTCGCGTGTTAGGCGAACGTGATAACCACTACACTACGGAAACTCCGTAATGGTGAAGTCCCCAGGAACATACAGGAAATTGATCTTTATGCAGTACAGTACTTATGTTAGTACAGACTTGAGCGGGATATTGATGGACACCACTGTTTGTACATGTCACCTTCAGGAATAAACTTTCCATGAAGATGCGCCCCCATTTTAACCGTTTATAAAAAGTCTAGAGTTGACTAGAATTCCTTATATAATAGCTTATACAACAGCTACAGGCCGGTGGCTAATAAAGGTTTATCTTATCTTGTCAAGATATATAAGCAAAATATTTTTCCGCCCGGTTTCGAACCGGGGACCTTTCGCGTGTGAGGCGAACGTGATAACCACTACACTACGGAAACGCCTATACGCCTTGCTGTTGACGTATCATTATAAATAGTTCTCACTAGTCCTTATTACGATTAATGTTGTGGTGACAGCTAAGGTCGGGGGAGAAGCTTAGCTATTATTAATCCAAATATTATATCTATTTGGATTTCAAACACCAAAAGGACTTCCACCTTGAGTTGTTTCCTTAAATATTCCACACATGACAGATTTTACATTGTTTTGGATATTGAAACCCACACTGCCCATTTGTTTTCTCACATCTTTCGTTCGATGGCAGTCGAGAAGCAGATGTTCTAAAGTTTCATCCTCATTACAATGAAGGAGTTACCAAGGGCCCCATTAAACGCATCATAAACGTATGGTTACGTTTTTGTTTTTACGTTTTCGTAATTAATGATGTCTTTTTAAAAATCCATACTGTAAAAAGGCATCAGGATGCTCGATTTAAGTCAGTCAGAGTTAAATGGTGATTGTGAAGAGGTTTCCTCTTTTCCTAGCCAAAGTTATAGCTAGGAAAACAATATATACAGTATATAGTGTATATGTTTTTTATAGACATAATCTGTGCACACCTGTGTCTGCCATTTTAATTTATTACATTCAGTTATGTTTATACTCAGTAAGTATCCACCTATAGGAAAGAGGAAACCTCTTCAAAATCACCATGGATATTAGTTAGATATTAGCCAGGACAAGATAAATATACTATATAGATGTGAGATTGTCATAATAAGTGGATTTTATTTTACTTTAAAGCTTCTAAAAGGGTGAACATAATGAGTTGAGGCTGTAACGTAGTACACCGCTGTCACCACTAGATGTCAGTCACATATAGTCAGTGTTATCACCCGAGCAGTGAAGACTTTTGAGGAAGCAGGTAAATGAGTGATTGGCATAAAGAAAACTATCATGCCTCTGAGTGGATTTAGTGTAAGATTAAATACAGTTTGTGGTCGAAGAATTTCATTTTTATTGTGAAACAAGTAGACCTTCTTTTACTTTTGATACTTATTATACTTAATTATCATTTGCTAATAATTACATTACAGTACATTTAGGCATTTAGCAGACGCTTTTATCCAAAGCGACTTCCAAATAAGAGCTTTACATAAAGTGCATAGAATCATGGTCGAAAACAACAAGATGTATCAAATAATATGAGTGCTGGTGATGAAAGTGTGGAGTCATACGTCTCCCAGTAACTACAGTTTCCTGAAGGCAACATGATGGAGCCAGGTCTTCATCCTACTGTTCATGCTGTCAGTCATTCTACCACGCCCCTCTCAGTTGGAGCCACGCCCCCCCACGCCAGATCAGGGTCAGAAGTCTGAACTGAAAAAAAAGATCTGAAAGTGGGAAAAAAAGACCTGAACTGAAAAGAAAAAAAAAAAAACTTATGACCTTAATTTAGATCCATAACTATCAACTATTAACTACTGTCAGCTAGGTTTAAAGAGAACATCTGATGCGTAAAATACTTTGTTTAAATGCAACCAGTGCACTCAACACCAATATGGATATATCTGTCTTTCCACAATAATATTGGGAAGTGCAATGTATGCAAACTGTATGCTCTCAGTCCTCACGACTCAAAGATTTTGGAAGGAGCAGGGTAGTGATAGTTGTGCGATAACGTAGTTACAACACTATTATCAGTCTATAAATAACAGATCAGCCTGCAGGGGAAATCACTCTACCTATCTACCAACCAACCAACCCCCACCCTCCCCAAATCCTCTCTGCTTGCAATAAATAATAAATCAGTCCATCACGAGGGCAATTGTATAGACTTGATTCATTAGAACTCCCTTGACCCAGATACCACTGCCCTGTGTGAATGGTGTAATGGTGGAGAGCACCGATGGTCCGTATGGATATGGATCAACAGTACTTAAAAGTTTTGTTCGATAGTGATCGAACTGGCATTGCCAAAATAACAGGAACACCTGTCATTGTTATACAAACCAGTACACATCAGCAAAAGCTGAGAATTACGAGCTTCACAACAGTAGTCTGTGCATGGTCATTGGATCAACTGTTGGGCTGGTATACCTGCTGTTGTGTCAAACATAAATAACATTCATACGTATATCACGTGTGTGCTTCATCTTTACTTTATAAATTACATACAAAGAATTACATACATGTGATTCTGAGGCAAACTCCCTCTTCATATCTATATTTCTCAATGTACTGGTATGTTAACCAGGAACAACATGAGCGCACGCTTGTATGCAGAGGGTGTAGGAAGACCATAGCTATTTGTATCATTGTTGCACACTGGACCTGAACCACTAAGTGGCACTTAGTCCTTAGTCCCCCTCTTCTGTTTCCCCCTCCATTTCCCATCACTACGGTCGCTTCCAAGCTAACAGGCTAGCAAAAAAAAAAAAAAACAATGTCCATTTTTTCCTCTCAAAATAAAGCAATACAATTCAACAGTACCATAAACTACAGCCTCCCAAAACAGTCATAAAGTGAAGTTAAAACAAATTAATAAAATACCATCTCCACTTATATTTGTTCTCATTAGATCTCATTAAATTAAAAGTCACGATGAAACTAATGCAAGTGTCAATGGAGCCATGAAGAAATTAGTCACAAATATGGGAATGAGATGTTCAATATTTGTGACGCAGCTCTATGCGACACATGGTGTAGAAGAGACTTGGAATAGACCATTACCTGGCCAGGAATTTGAAATGATAGGATGACATTAAATCTTTCTTTAGGGTCACTGTTCTGTATTAAAGGACATTTAGAGGTATTTTTAAAGTGATAATTTCTTAATCATAAACAAAAACTTTTAGGTAGCTGGAACCATAGCAAAATTCATATATTCCTCTCTCATCACTCGGTCAAATCTCTATGCTCGTCTCCTCCCGCCGGTGATAGCTGGGAGATAGGGGAGTGCGTGCCGTACAACGCCTTCGTAATTTCACAAAACACCAGCAGACTCCAGAACACCCAGAAATCCCCTTTTACAATTCATCGAGCCAGAGAGGAGACCCCACCCCACTGCCGATCCCCGCAGAGGGTGAAAAAACAGCAAAGTGCGTTTATCTTTCCACACAATTACAATTTCACTTTGAAAGGCTCTGAGCTGAAACTCCGACACGTTGGACTGCCTGCTGCCTGGCAGCTTTCAAAGAGAATAATGTTTGATTTAGTTTTTTTCCCTCCTTATCTCCCCTCTGCATCTTGGCCTGCCATTTCGCCATCTACACTCAAGACAAGCTGCGATGAAAAGCTATTTGGCTTTTAAATGGCTGTGTAGCATTTAAGAATACGAGGACACTACTGTTACAATTTGACAAATTGAAACACCTGCATTTTGTTTTAAAATATTTGTCATTGGTGCAGAGCAGTCATTGTCGATATTTTTGTGAATTCCCAGTGAACCTTTGAATCTACCATTACTACCTTGAAACTTTCTGCATATGGAGTGAAGTTTAAATATAACCGTATAAAAGAGTTTGATGCTCTCCCATCTACACTGACGCAAAGTTTGAACCAACAGGAAACTGAGACACTAATGCCTGGGAGAGATGACTCGGAGGAGAAAAAAATAATGTGATGTGACATTCCTCATCATCTGGGTCCTTTTGTTTGTGTGTATTTGAGTGTGAGACAGAAAGAGTCACGTGTGGGTTCACACTGAATGCCTGAGTCACAATCTGCATATTTTCCATGATTTTTGGTCCTACGGCTCTTTGTGTTACCTGCAGTGACTTAACACCCACTTGTGAGCAAATGCATATGTGTACACACACACACACACACACACACACACACACACACACACACACACACAGATATATTACCTTAATAGTCGCACCTATGCCCAGAAGTATCCTGGCAGCAGGTGTTTTGAGAGGGCAAAGTTTCAGTCAGTGTCTTTCTCTTCCTGTTTATTTGTAATTGCCATTTTCCCACCAACAGCGTCTATTGCACCCCCAGCAATCCAAGAATGGCATCTCTTTATTTATTTATTTTAATTTTTTATTTTCTCTTGAGAGGTTCCTTCTATTATATTATTTTTGTCCAAAGGCAACTGGTTCCTCCTCTCTGTCTCCTTAGAGAGTTTGGGCAGGGCCTAAAACAGTTTTGTTGTGGGCTCGAGACATTGAGACATTGTATGTGTTGTCAGGATTTACAAAAAACATGATGTGACTTGACTTGACTCACCAGTCGGTGTGGCAATGATGTCTGTCTGGGAAAACAGGTGTATAATTTCTTTATATTCTGTTATATATATATATATAATAATATATAACTGCTCTGTGATTGCAAGGTGGTGATCTGCGCTAAACACAGGTCTGGAAAACACTGTCCATTTTCTTCAACTACAGTACAGGCTGATTAATAAATGCCTAACACTAATTCAATCTGCAATTGACGAACTATCAACCGGTTCCAGTTGACAGTATTTCTTAGAATAAAGAGAAGAAATGGATGATAAAGGGTTTCAGTCTTCACACCTGAGCCACACACACACACACACACACACTCGCACACACTCGCGCACACTCAGAGCTCTCTGCTCAACTATTCGTGCCCTCTCTTTTCAAGAGTCTTTGACTATGACTGTGTCTCCTTTCATTGTTCAGCCCTGGCCTCTCTCAGTTAGTTACACAGACCTTGTCTGCTCTGTAAATTTCAGGTGTGTATGAGTCACTGTGCAGTAAAGCAGATTCAAAGTCACAGAGCCCATACTGGCACACACCTGTGCTGCTTGACAGAGTCCGACATTTTAAACAAGCATAAGCACTCCTATACTCTACATATTTGTAAATCACCATTGTTACAATAATGACACCCTCATGTTAATGTTTAGTGAAATAATAGTAATGTTTTTGGTAATACTTCATTTATGGGCCCTGTGGTTTCTTCTAATTTCATAAAAATGAACTGATACACCACTGTAAATTCATAGGAAGCTTTCTGGAAAGTACTGTGTAATTTAGTTCTAATTATGGGGAAAATTGAGTCAGTGTTGAGTTGGTACACTTCAGTTAATTCATTTCATTTCATTTCTAGCGCAGCCTCGAGTCTCTTAGCCAGTGCACAGCAGGTCCGTTGAACATGCAAAAAGGAAGAAACTTTGTCTACAGGAAAACAAGCATGAATATAAAATAGTACCCGTACAAAATAAAGTTGGTTAAAGGATAGGTTCTGTCTTTAGTCATTCTTTCTGTCCATACTCGCTGTGAAGCGATCCCTTCTTAGTGTGACTCTAATGTTAGACAACATCTGTAGTTGTGCAAAAGTGCATTTTATTAGGCTTCAGCCATCTCGAGTTAGTTAAATTAATCCAAAGTTAGTCTTTTTGCACAAAATTATCTCTGTAGAGAATTGCCTATTAAACTCTCATATCACCAGATTTGAATCTGTAATATCAAATGATGGATAGTATTTTACAACAACGTTTTCATGGTCCGATTAAAATCGTGCTAATGGTCCCAGCCACCGTTATCTGTAAGATGCAACTAAGGCCCTGTGTTAACAGCTTCCAGTTGACTGGGCCAGCACTTTGCTGCATTGGGCAGTGATGCTATATATTTACCTCAGGAATAGACCTCATTTAGACACTGCTAAAGGTTACTGAATATCTGTCAGCGTAATTGGTCCTCTGCGACTGCAAGAGAGGCAAGCTACACCACATTCATTCGTTTCAATTCCCATTCTCCCAACCACCTAACGTACAGTATAATCCTCTCCCCTCTCACTCTGTTCTCTAAACTGCTCTCTCTCTCACAGTTTTTCCACATACTCTCCAACTCTCATTAAAGAGCACTACCCAGTCCTCGGCGGAGAAAGAGAGAGGACTCTGGAGGTAGTTAGTTGGGATATTTTTTGAGCGTGATAGCAGAGGCGCCATTAGCTTATAGTAGAGGACAATGCCATGTTGCTACTTTGTGAGTTTTACTGTTGTGCTTTACTTTTTACATTATTTATTACTTTTTTCATTTTGGGGGAATAAAATAGAATTTTGCTCTTTTTTTGGGGGGCTACAAGAAGCCACTTACGATCAGCTCCATAGTCAGTGTCGTCTGTATGTTATGCCTATGTATTGTGATGAGCCTTCTGATTGGGTGTTGAGGATGAGCATGCAACACTTGTGCAACAAGGGTTGTTATCAGTGGAAATGGCCTTTTATTTTAAAAGAGATATTGAGAAAAAAAGACTGGCTCTCCACTTTCTCGCTTCAACAGTGAATGATAATTAAATAACTGCAGGGTTTTGTTGCTGCCTTGGTTTACCATAAGCTAAACCACAGTGGAATTTGTCAAATGTTGTCTATAGTGAAAGCTCTCTGATGTCACAGAACAAATGTCTAACAAAGAGTGTCTTGATTTTTGATGAAAAGATTTGACAAGTGTAAATTATTTTGCTGGCCTCTGAGGAGGTCCATCTATATTCATGCTCTTTCAGGTGCACAATTCACTGTCTCTGTCACTGTCTGAGTGTATTGAAATTGTTAAATTATTATCCACCCAAGATTATTGTATATCTGTTCTTCTAATACACCAGTTGAGACAACTCACAGGATGGCTTGTGAGCTTTTTTTATTTTTTATATGATCAACAGAAAACGGACTCTTTAGCAAATCAGAAATGCTCCCACAGCACAACCTATGCAGTATGTATGTCTACAAATGGAAATCTCCCAGTCAGACACATGTACGCTCACTAACACCTGGCTGTAAAAGTGAAAGATTTTAAGTTTTTACTTTTGGGTTTGTCTGTTAGTCAAACAGAAGCCCAGACTAGGATGTCATGCTGCTCAAAGGGACCCATCTGAACAGTGTTGGAGTTGAGGAGAGACTGTAGTATCATGAGTTCTTCTCACAAGCCTGCAGAATGTTACAACAAGGCACCTCAGGTCTTTGTTAAAAGGACAGTTGCACAGCATTGAGCCATGGAGATAGTGATAATGATTTATCTGTGGCCTTTCTGACACAACCCTCAGAGTATGGGGATGATTGACAAGTCTGTCTGTGCTGCTTTGATAAAGTAACTTGTGAATATCGTATATTCTCTAACTTGATTTCTTTGATTCTTTCTCTTTCAGTACAATTTTTCTGAGCTCCTGATTTGGTCACATCCAGACTGAATTGAGTTCTCTTCAACATGGTTGCAATGCAGACTGCTTTTTAGAGACTTCAGCTGTGAAAGTTCACCATCAACACATTTCTTTTAATCAAGCTTCAGCTCTGTAAAGGTATAACATCTTTACATTGGTTTTATTTAAAAGAATACAAAGTTGAGCCAGTGTGTGATAGTCTGTATACAGTACATTTTACCTTTTCAGCAATCGATATTTGATTTATAAACGTTTAAAGGCAGCCATCTTTGCAACATCTCATAAGCTGTAGGGTATTGGTGAAACTCTACACACTTACTGTAATCACTAACATTCCTTTTATTGGAGACCACTGATTTCAAATATTTAGTTGACTACTGATTTTTCGACATTGACCCCTTTTGCGGTTTTCTTTTCCTTTGCTCTTTCTGCAGCACCAAATGTGTCCATAAGACTCTCTCGTCACTTCACTCAGTGGGCATCATGTTGACTCTAAACTAAACCCATCAGCAACCCACCCCTATCTTTCCCTCCCATCTCCCCTCCCCACACCCTTTCCCATCTCCACCATGACCAGTCTGAAGCGCTCTCAGACAGAGCGCTCGGTCGGGGGCTCAGTGCCTGCAACCGATGAGTTCTATACCCGCCGTCTGCGACTGCCCAATGGAGGAGCACCTCCACCCCGCAGTGAGAGCGCCCACATCTCCTCTTCCTCCACCACCGGCACCAACCCCGGCGTCCCCAAGATGGGGGTTCGCGCTCGTGTGGCTGATTGGCCCCCGAGGAAAGATGGGGGAGGAGGTGGTGTTTGGCATATCACAGTGGAAACCGACTCACCCAGCTCTACCAACACCACCAGCTCTTCAGGATCAGGAAGTGGAGATAGAGAAAGACTTGGAGGAGGAGGCAGTGGAGGAGGAGGAGGAGGAGGAGGAGGGGGAGGAGGAGGAGGAGGAGGAGGAGGAGGAGGAAGTGGTGGTAGTGGTAGTGGTGGCAGTGGAGGAGGAGGGGTGTCAGCCGTCACAGCCCACAGCAATCTGTCAGCCAAGCTGGGCCACCTGATAAGCCCACAGGATTCATCCATGCTGCGCAACATTCACAACACACTAAAGAACAAGATGCAGATCAAGGGAAAGGACAATCGCTTCCTGTCACCGGATGGCTATCTGGGCTCACCTCGCAAAGGCATGAGGCGCATCCGCCAGCGCAGTAACAGTGATATAACTATCAGTGAGCTGGATGGAGATGGCAATGAGGGCTGGTCCTTCTCCGGGTGGACACCCATGCACCGTGAATATGGCAGCACTTCATCCATAGATAAACATGGCGTGTCGGGGGAGAGCTTCTTTGATATGTTAAAAGGATACCAGTCCTCTGAGGCCCCTGATCAGCGAAGCCCAGCTCCAGAAAGGCTGTCCGAGCTACTTACCGTGGCCCCAATAAAACAGGCTGCCCTGGACCTGCCGGATGGACCTTTAGGTCCAGCCAGAGGTAGTCCTGCCAGTCGACTGAAGGAACGAGAGAAGCACTTGAAGAGGAGGTCAAAGTCCGAGACAGGTGGAGAGTCAATATTTCGTAAGCTGCGCAGTGTCAAAGTTGAGGGTGACACATCAAGAGCTGGCTCAGATGCTGAAGATGGGGGGAAAGGGGAGGAGAGTGGCCCACCTCCCAAACCCTGGTTGTGCCAAAGAGGCTTTTCCCATTTCGATGTCCAGTCTCTACTCTTTGACCTCAATGAGGCAATTCAAAGTCGTCAATCTGGGTCAAAACGCAAGAACACCACTACAGGTGCCTCGGCTGCTGCTGCTGCCTCTGCTTCTGCCACATCCTCCCTCTCCTCCAATCAGAGTGGAGTGTATGGTTCACCCTGTGGCTCACAAGAGGAGCTGAGCAAGGAGGGGACAGGAGGAGGACACGGTACCAACCCAGCCTTGGACCCTGGTGATGACAAGAGCAATGACCTGGTGCTCAGCTGCCCTTGTTTCAGGAATGAGATTGGTGGAGAGGGTCAGAGGAACATCTCCCCTGCTAAACAGGTAAGTTTTGTGCAATAATAGGATGATTCGATTTTTAAAGAATATTTCTTAATATATTTATTTGTCTTTATTCCTGAAAAGAAAACTCTCTGGGGCTCTCCAGTTTAAATCGTAACACTGCAGTATTTGGCCTTTTTGAAAAACACCAAGATTGAAGCTCACTTAAAAGTTGGTCATTACATGTTGAAGATTTACTGTTCCTTGTTCCATCCTCCAGCAGGGCAGCATAGGTAGTGGTGGGAACTCAAGCAGTTCTTCTGGCAGTACAGAGGAAGGACCGTTAGATGCCACCCTCACTACTCATTTTACCAATGCTGGTGTGGCTGTGTTGGAGGTGTCCAAGGACGGGCCAAGCCAACATGCTGACAGGTCCAAGAGATACATCGTCGAACATGTTGACCTCGGCGCCTATTACTACCGAAAGTACTTCTACCTCAGAGGTGAGCAATACAGGATTGTATGGGCTTTTTAAATTTCTTTACATCCTCTCCACAATAGAATTGTGCTTTAAAATAGGCTAAGTTCTCTTCCTTTCTGTTATTTTCTCCTCTCTTCCACTTAATCCCTTTCTGTTTATCTGTTCCTCAAATCCCATTCTTTCCCATCCCTAGAACACTGGAACTACCTGGGGGTAGATGAGAACCTGGGCCCAGTGGCAGTGAGTCTGAGGAGGGAGAAGTTGGAGGAAAACAAGGAGCATGGCCAGCAGTACAACTACAGGGTCATCTTCAGAACGAGTGAGGTACATTGAAATGGAGACATGGACATATGTGTTTTATTAGCTTGACTTGTTGATTGTTATGTCATATGATTTTTCTTAATTGATCTGTTCGTTCACCATACTGTACATGTAGCTGCTCCCTCTGGAGCTATGAATGTTCGTGTTCACAAATGTGTCAATATTTAGTACATTCTGTACTGAGGGATTTTACTGAAGCTTTTATGAGTTTAAATTGTGTAGGAGGTAACATACAGGATCTGCGCCCAGCCTTTTTTATTTTTATTGAAAAACCCCACTTGGGGGGAGACATTATAAAAGCTTCATCTCAAGGTTGTCAGATACGGCTCAGGTCCTCGGATGCCACCGGCTCCGTTCCTCATCACCGCCTCAAATCATTGCATGTTTGTGAATAAACAATTGGGAGCATGCGTTACAAATTACATCAATGTTCAATCTGCAGGTTGCATTGATTGGAAATCTTTTGTGAATCCCTCTAGCTTTGCTTCCATCTCCTCCTATAGTCACACTAGAGCCAGAGATCCTTGTCCTCATTCTCTGAGCTGAACGCCCACCTACCATCTTTGTCAGCCTTCATCTGTGAAGGACTGAGCGGTGCCATTTCACAGCTAAACGAGACTAAAATAGTGCCAAAGGTATCTGAGTAGAGGAGGAAAAGCATTGCTCTCTTATTGAAGCACACCATGAGTAATAGCCCTTCCAATCTCTTGGGATGACGCACGACCTACGTTGCTGTGTTTTCCTCTTTTCTTTCCTCTCTTTTCCCTTTCTCCCATCTAATTGCTATTTTCAGAGCAGGGGGCTGGGCAGGTATAGATTTATGTGTGTGTGTGTGTGTCTGTCTGTGTAGGAGTGAGTGAGTGGGATGCACTGATGTTGAAGAGATAAGTCCAGTGTCCACTAAGAACAGCTATTGTCCTCTCTTCAGTGAGAGTGCTGCCCCTCAGTTTATTTAAACTTGAGGGTGTTGGCACCAACATTTGGCAACCAAACACTGTCTGAAGACACGCAAACAAAACAAATAAGTGATTCTTAAGAGCCACAGGACCACTATGGATATCCAGCTGTGTTATTTGTTCATGATAGATATTCAGGTCCCGGTCCTTCTACAGTCCTCTTGATTTATTCATGGCTGTCCTCCTCAAGTTTGTTGAGTAAAGGGGAAACTACAGCAGCAAAATGCATTTTTTCCTCTCGCTTAGGCAGACAGTTCTCTACGCTTTGTTTTCCCTGCACCAGCAGAGAACATGGTGTGGTAGAATCCATTTTTAGTCTGGATTTTGTAGAAAAAAGAAAGATTTTATGAGCAATCCTGAGTTCATAATGCAGCGATGGCCATGATTATCCTTTTTAAAAGAGCCCTCTTATGCTGCAAATTTAATTTAATTGCACAGGCTGTAAGGCCTTCTTGCAGTTTTCCAAGCATAGATTTACTGATGGCTGGACAACTAGTTTTGCTTTAGTTTTTGCCAGTTTTAGGGGGATTTTGAAAGAAACAACACACTGCGTGGAGCAGAAAGGGAGGAACCCAACCAAAGATTTTCAGATCCAATAGAAACATTTTCAAGCAGCAAACAATAACCAAGTTGGACTAAATCTGGTAATACAACAGTGGGATTTTACTTCAAGAGACTTTCACTCTAAGCTTTTTGACTGTATGATTTCAATAATTAACGATGGACCCGCACAACTGCCATAAAGCACCAAGAAAAGCAGGACACCAAAAATACAGTTATTAACTGAAGCTCTTGGGCAGAATGAGCAACACTTCAAGTTAGCAAATTGTACTATATTTTATGTATTAGTTTAAGTTGTTTTATTATTTCTGTTTGGATGTTTCAAACTCCGAAAATAGATTTTTGCCCTGATCCTTGTATTTCTTGTATTTCTTTTCCTTCTCCCTGTGGTTGTGCTGTCTCCAGCTGAATACCCTGAGGGGCTCCATCCTGGAAGATGCAGTACCTTCCACATCCAAGCATGGTCTAGCTCGAGGCCTGCCCCTGAAAGAGGTGCTGGAGTACCTGGTGCCTGAGCTCAATGTCCACTGCCTGCGTCTTGCACTCAACACACCTAAGGTCACTGAGCAGCTGATGAAGCTGGATGAGCAGGGGGTAAGTAGGCTCAGTGGGAAAATAGTTGGGCTGGGTGATGAATTTGTAGTTTATTGACTATATTGACTATAAGGTGGGATTTAAGTGGAGACACAGCCTCATATATTGACACACACACACACACACACACACACACACACACACCCACCTCGACCTTAAAGAGAAGAAAAATACAAAACAACCTCTTTGATACTCAAGCTCCCTGATGCAATCAGCAAAAGATGAACCTCTGAAAATGTCAACATGATTTCTCTGGAAAATGGCACCTGTATCACTGCAGAACAACCCAGTGCAGTTGTTCTTAAAATGCCAATATGGTTACTTTTGACATGATTTCCACAATAATATACTTGTGTCTTCCCTTTTTCATTACAACAATCTCGGTTCTGTCCACAGTTGAGTTTCCAGCGGAAAGTGGGGGTGATGTACTGCATGGCAGGCCAGAGCAGTGAAGAGGAGATGTACAACAATGAATCAGCTGGTCCTGCACTGGAGGAGTTCCTTCACCTGCTTGGGGAGCGGGTTAGACTCAAAGGCTTCACTAAGTACCGGGCCCAGCTGGACACCAAGAGTATGTATATGCACAGAAACTCCAAATTGTCCTACAACCTTCAGATGGTTTTATACTGACACTGGAACTAATGCATACTCCACAGCTGCAGGGTAAATGATGATTGACATATAGAAGTTCTCATTGATTAAAGGAGTCTTGTGTTCAAAGAAGTCAAAGACCAGAAAAACTAACTGGTGTTGTTTTATAGACACAGATCTGACAATAGTTGAAGCCACTGTGGGTAAATCAGGTTAATGGGCTATCTGTTGTGTGCAAAGAGCAGAGCAAACTTACTGAGTACATACCCTCTCACATAATCTAAAATTCACTTTTACCGTCAGTTTTTTTTAGGATAAGGATTTGCAACGTGAGGAGTAAAGTAAAAAATTACGTAAGGCGTGATGAAGCATTTGGCTTTATTTCACTACTTTTCCAGTGGTGTTGGCAATTCTTGCAATCTTTTTATAATGTCAAAGTTCTCTCAAACATTGCCGCTCTATTGGGTTTGCAGCCGTCGTATAGTGTGTGGGCTAAAAGTCTAGATAGATCATTTGGACTTTGTTTTACTTATAGCATGCCCATGACTCTTCCTCGTGAATCACCGTCCATCACTGCTGAAACAGTTGTACATCTCTCATTGCCTTTGCAGTTCCATCACTCCAACATAGAGTCGGCTGTGAGTGTGGATGGAAGAGCCGCACATATCTTTCAAGCCCAAGTCCATATGTATGCATGTATGGATAAGGCCTCAGACGTTAGAAACATCCTTAGCTCTTAATACTTCTGCTTCTCCCTTCTGCTCCTCAGACTTTAATCCCTCTGGTTTCCTTTCAGTGATTCTTCTGTTTCCTCTCTATGCGCTGCCTTAAGAAATAAACTTCCTGTAATTTCAGACATGTGGCAGATGGCCTTTGGTGTCTACCACCTTCAGTATCCTCCAGTAAATACAGTCATACAAAGCACTCCCAATAGAGGGAATGTAATTAATTGAGGTAATTTAGCTAGGTTAAGTATGGCCTTTTTAAACACCTAGTGACTGTTTTGTTCTCTGAATAGAGCACATCGATACACTGTGGAGGTGGCTATTAACATGCAGTTGCTCTCTTTAGGGCCAGAGCCTGTTGGGAGCTCAGGGAACACTGGGTCATCTGATCAGCATTTGCAGCAGAGAAACATGGGGAACCTAAAGTTGATGATTTATATTTGAGGATTTTCTTGTTGACTGTAGTCTGTCAGTCTTTGTAGACAGTTTTTAAACACTTCCCTATCTGATAGTAATAGTTGTTTATGGAAAAGGATGTTTATGGTTACAAAATGTCTAGGTAGGGTTTTTTATATACATAAATATATATATATATATATATACACTACCGTTCAAAAGTTTGGGGTCACATTGAAATGTCCTTATTTTTGAAGGAAAAGCACTGTACTTTTCAATGAAGATGACTTTAAACTAGTCTT
>JAVQJD010001074.1:0-66576 GCA_036023655.1 Nannoperca australis
CCCCCCCCCCCCCCCCCCCCCCCCCCCCCCCCCCCCCCCCCGCGGGCAGGGTGCAGTCACACGACCTTATTTTTCCTCTGGGGACAGAAATAGGCAAATGGTGGCTTTTGGCACATCAAGTCACAGCACATCAAGATATTGGGCCTGGCCTTGCTAATACAAAAAAACATCACAAACAACAACATACAATCATTTTGAATAATCCAGTTCTATGTCTAATCTGTATAGCAACTCTGTTTTGTTAATCTTGACGCTGTCCTTTTTTGTTATTACTTTTAATAAACCATCTATTTTCTTAAAATGTCCTCATACTTACTCTGAAAAGAAATCTGGCCTCGTTTGTAAGAGAAATTAGTTCCTGTACTTAATTCTGATTGGCAATTTTTTTTTTTATTATTGAATAGGACTACCGCTTCTGAATATCCCTCTAATGCATCTTTCTCCATGCATCACACTTTTTTTTAATCACACTCTCTATTTTGCCTTCTGTCTATTTCTCCCTCCGCCCTCACTCTCTGACTTCCCCTGTTTCCTCTTGTCCTCCTCTCTCTGGAGCAGCCCTTGGCTTGAAGCACTCTTGAGAAAATGAAGGGGGCAAATATACATGTGTGATGTTCAGAACTGGATAATGGTGCACTTGTTCAATGTAATTGGCCTGGAAAAGCACTGTAATTTGTGACTGGAGAACCCTAACTTGACTTGAGAAAAATGTAAATGTGCAGCAGAGGAGCCCTTTGGTTAATCAGTTCTCACAAAGAGAATACTTTAAGTTCATTAGTGGTCCATTTGCATATTCACCCTAAAGGAAGAGTTAATCCCAAATGAAATTGCATGTTTCTATCATAAAATGGGCTTATTTCATATATTCCCCCTTTTGCCCCGACTGAGATGTGTTTGTGTGTGATCATACTAAAATGCAATGTCTCTCCATTATTAGTCAGTCAACTTTTTTTTATGTTCTACGTTTTGTGCATTTCTAATGTGATTTCATTTTAACAACATCACATGTACAGTAATAGACCTACTTTTTAAAACATGTTCTGAAATACTACTTTTTGAGTGAGGCCATGTCTACAACTCGAGCAGAAACTATCAAACCAAAAGAGAGAATGATGTCAAGGCAGCAGCTGGAGTTCTTGGCAATAATACTGCCCAAAATGACAAAGAGTCTAAATAGAGTGAACAAAAGAAGCATGTCTGTGAGGATTAACGCTGAACAAAAAAGGCTAATTTTCCCGCTGATGATGGCCATCAGCTTGCTAGATTAGAGGGCTTGAAGGCGATTGGCAGAAAAACTTTGGACAAAAGGGGTTAGAAATAATAGAGAAATACAAAACAATGAATAAGTAAGTTTGCATGTTGTAACCCTAGTTCTATGAACACAGCAAAGCTCTTTAACAAGCTCTCTGGGCATTTTCGTCGCTCTTTTGCAGGAGCAGCACACTGACATGTGCATGTTTCAGCCTATTATGACAACCCCGTCCCACACCTTCAAGTAGTGGCTGCATAAGTGCTTATCACTTGATGTTACAGTCTTACCTGGTTGGGTTCCACCAGTGGCTAAAGTTAGGAAACCTAGGCTAGATATTGCTGTGTAACTGACATCAGTGATTCAGCTTGGAGAGTAAAGGTGGATTATACCAAAAAAACAAGCACAGCCAGGTTGCCTAATGATTCATTTAATCTACTGAGTTAAGAGATGGGGAAATATATTAAGTATCCTATTACACCTATAAATTGAACGTTTTATAAGAAATTTGTTCTAGTAATTTTTTTATAATTGAGGTATGACAAAAATTGCTGATACATCAATTGGATGAAAATGATTTAAAACTCAAAACCCATTTGTAGCTCCAGTGGCAAAATCATCCACTCACAGTTGTTCTTTCCTGATTTAGGGCCAGTGTGAGGTTGGTCTCAGTTTGGCTTGGCAGTGCTGGCGGTCTCCCAAAACATCTCTTTGGGCTCGTCAGCCCTGGATTCCTGGATGTTACCCACACTGCAGGAGGAAGTGATGCGATGGTGGAGGAAAAGGGGTTGAGAGAGTTGAAAACAAAGCCATCAATGTGATTGGTTGTCTGGACAGAGGCCAAAGTGAGGACAGAAGGTGGGAGGGAGAGAGAGAGGGAGGGATGGAAGGAAGAACAGAAAGAGGGAGGGGGAGATTGTCATCAAGCCTTTTAAGTGCCCTCTGGAGGGGTCAAGAGGATGCCAAATCTGTGGGGCGTCTCAGTACTGGCTCCCAGCATGTGTGTGAGTGTCCTTCTGTATACCTGTCTGTGCCGATCCCTGTTCATCTGTCCATTTGTCCTGTGTTTGTACCTACACTCTGCGCGTGTGTTTGGAGAAGTGCATAATTGCCCCCAAGGGTATGACTGCACATACCCTTCTGTATGTCGTGTGTGGAAGGCGTACATGTACAGTATTGTTGTGTGTGTGCGGCTAAAAGTCATGTACTTACATGTGACGGCATGTCCGCCACTTGAGCCTGTCCACCAGCGTAGTGTGAGCAGTCATCACAGCAAAAGGTTGATTTGGATAACACTTTTTCGTTGGAGATTCAATTATGCCATTGAGAGCGTGAAGGGCTCCATTACTCTTCTCCCTCTCCACTATATTTACTGTCCGTCTGGCCAAATGGATATGAAGAGGGCTAGACTGCCGTTGAGCAAATGACCTCCGGTGCCCTAATTTTTTTAACATTTTGTTCAAAGTCAGTCCGAAAAGGGAAACCCTGATAGACTAATAAGCATGAAAGTGTGTGATAACGCATGTACGCGCCCACCAGCACAAGTGCAAACATCATGGGTAGGGTCAGTTGTCTTTAACTTCGCTCACATCCAACTGTCTCATTAGTGACAGTATTCATTGTGCTCATCTTTGTTTAAGATAAGGCAAACTGACCTTTCAAAAGAAGTTCAACAGTTTTTCATAAAAAATCCTCGACAATTGATGTTGTTTAATTCGGTGTCAATTGACAGCAAGCATGTTTCCCCTTATAGCCCTCATTCTCACACAGACATCACATTTGGAGCTATTTGATCATAAATCAACATTTGACCTTCTCCTGGTGTTAGATACAAAGTTTAGGAGTCACCAAGTTATTGCAATTCATTCTGAGGGGGACATCCAATCGGCTAGTTGTTGTCACTTTAAACCACAAATGCTAAGCTACTGGAGGCGCTGGAGTTACAGTCAGAGGATCACCAAAGTCAGTAGGCTTCGTCCTCTGAGGAACTTGAATATCATGTTAATAATTGTTAATAATAAAGATAGATTTCAGGCTATACAACATTAGTGGACCGACCAGGAGACATTCTGGCAGCATGGCAACAGAAAACATTTCTGTCCCTCACATGAAAATATTTTAAAAAAAAAGTCAAACTATCTACACACAGTATCTTTCTGTTTCATTGTCTTTGTCTTTCTCTCAACACAAGTTAACTTACTCAGTTCATGATACTTGGCCTGCTGTAGCAGCTCGTCCGTATGTGCTGTTTCACCACAGAGCTCTGACATCTCCTGTCATACGGTTTGTCACTATAAACCCCATCATGCTACTGTTTCTGCCTGATGCCATGCCAAACAAAAGTGGTGATTCACAGCCAAAATGGGCTTTTGCTCACACTATGCGTTTCCTTTCTGCCATTTTCACCTTCTCTTGTGTTTTTCCCGCTCTCGCTCCTTCTGTTTGTCCTTCTGCCAGTCTCTTTCTTACCAGTACTTCTCTATTAATCATGATTTACTTTACTTTCTTTTTTTCCCCAGCTTATTTAAAACTTGATTTTCATGCATCCTGGATTCTCCCAGGATAATGTGATTGACCACGGTGAACATTTGAAACACTGCTGTGGGTGATGAAGTCAATGCGACCCATTCAACTCCAATCAGAATTCATTACATTACATTAGACAGAGGCACCGTTCAGCCATCCATTTGTCATTTTCAGAGAAATGGCTACAATGGGCAAAAAAAAAAAGAATCTGTATTCACACCAAATTAGTTTAGCTACAGTGAAAAACTGTTATTTCCATCAAGAGCATTGTAATGAAGAAATGGTTATGAGGCGGCAGTGATTCAGCATGAAAGACGAGGAAGGAGAGGAAAGAGCAACAAGACAAAAGGAAATAATACACACACATACAAAAATGAGTGAGACAGATGTGGGCTGCCATGCGCAGCCTCCAACTGTTCATAATGAAGGGCATTCACCATTCTGTTCCGGCTCTCCCTCTGTCAACACAATTCTTTCACACTGGGCCTCTTTCCCTCCCACTTGTGCCCTCTCTTCTATCTGTCCGTCTCCCCTCTCACTTCCACATTTCTTTCTCAATCCAGTTTGGGGCAAAGGAGAGTAAGAGAGATAAAAAGTGAATCGAAAGAGGGAGAAAGCGGCAGGGGGAACAGAACTGCAGGACAGCTTGGAGACCAGCGTGGGGCCGTGCTTGTCACGTCTCCTTCCACCCGTCCCGTCTACTGGCAGGGGCCTGTGTGCACAAGAGTGCTAACTGTACCTGGGCATCTGCGGAGCTGTACTGAGTGGTTGAAGGGAGGGTGGGGGAGCGCCACAGGCCTCAGCACCTCTTTAGCAGCCAGGCAATCTGCTCCGTGAGCCCCGGCCTGCCTGTTGGACTCGCGGAGGACACACACGTAATGCGCCCGCCCACCCACCGTGGAGCATGGTCAGAGCTGAGGCAAGATGGTACATGAGACACAACAAACACATGCCCACATGCGGCCTAAACTCACTGACGTACTTATACACTAGTCATTCCCAACCAGGACTGTATTTTGCAGTTGCAGGAAATATGTGTAAAGATTGTGGAGTAGTATAGGTAGAAATGGATAAAGTTAAAGTAATTAGCTAAAAGTAACCAGTTGATATAATTAACTTAAAAGTAATGAAGTTGAAATATAGCTAGCTGAGAGTAATGAATGCATGGTTAAACTGTAAGCTAAACGTATTGGAGTGACAGTTAATATAGCTATTGTGGTAAAAGTAATGGTTGAAAGTTACAATAGTTAGCTAAAAGTATGATGGATAATGGTTAAAGGGTCCAGCTTCTGCCACTCAAAGTAATATTAGGAATCCAAATTTAACCAAACCAACCACTGACAATTCAGCAAAAAAAAAATTGAAACAGTATACACTTTAAATATCTACTTTAAAGAAATGGATGTATTTCAAACATGACAGGTGGTGTCGATGAAGGGGGACTTCATCTTAATCTCAATCTCATTTTAAAGGGGCTGTGGGGTACAACGGACGGAAATTGTTGAGAACCACTGTACACAATCTTCGTTAAGTCAAAAACATTAACTACATCTGGCAAATATAAAGATCCTACAAAACAACAAATTCAGTGCTGGAATAACAAGGATAGCTTTTGTCATGCTCTACAAAAGCAGTGGCAACAGCTGTTCGGGCCATAGCAATTTGTATGAGAGTCAGAAACAAAACAGCCCAAAATGTGTAACTAACTAGCAGTTGACATCCTCATATCCCTTGAGGTCACTTCCTCCCACGCCTCCAGAATGCATTCTCCAGATAGGTACAAGGCCTCCCAGACCCATCTCAACCCCCCACCCCACCCCACTTTCCATTCCTCAGTCGAAGTGCTCGGGGCGTCTGGAGTAAGAAGTGAACAGCTGTTTGAATTAAATCTGCAAGAGTGAGTCTAGACAGGGCCAGGTTTATTGAAGCAATGTCGACTGTCAGATTGATGGAAGACAAGGGGGAGATGGCTGGGCTTGTTACAGGCGAAGCCAAACTGGATTCTCTGCCTGTAAGCTGCTGTAAGTCTTGTCTGTTTGATGGGGAGATTAGTTGTAATTCTGAGGACATAAATACGGTGTTAGCTTGGAAGTGAAGCTGGCCAGAAAACATGAACATAAGGATATAGAGAGTTAGCCCAAACACATACTGTAGCTATTTGGTTTTCTTGATCGCATGAAGGTTTTTACAATAAAATCTGTATTCCAATGTCCAGTTCAAAGTCCAAAACCTCATTTGTTAAATGTTCAAGAGAGTGTTACTTGCTTATAAATCAAATGCCATTTGTAGCACAAAAAAAATAAAGGGCAATTGATGTTGACCATAGCTTTGCATCTTATCTGTAAGTTAGTTTTCACATAGAGAAACATATATTTCTTTTGCCAACAGTTTTGCAGTATTTGAGATTTAACACTTTAATGTTGGGATTAATTTTCATCACTGCTCTCATTTGATTAATAGTAATGAAATCATTAAACTGAGATGAGTACATCGGCATGGTTAGCTTGTAAACTTTACAAATGTGTAAGGATAGTACAGGATTAACTCATAATACCTAGGTATTTTGCTACAGTTGCTCAAACACAGTAATTCAATTTCATGCAGTCTACGAGTAGTACTGCACACTTTGCCAGAAGCATTTAGTCTTTTGGGTAACTAAATGCTAAATTCTTCTTAGTCTTTTGGTCATTTTTCAGCGACCTACGTAATTGATTCTCTTGTGTGCCGCGTCCTGATACAGCTTGTATATTCCACTGCATTTGTGTGGTAGCATCTGCGCCAGTGTGTGCACAGTGCGTGCGTGTGCGCATGTGTGTATGCGTAAGAGGTGTGGACACCGATCGTATCTCACCAATTCTTTTGAAAGTGACTCTGACAGTTTGGATTACAGTGCTGCCCTGCTTCCTTGCTGCCCACACACAGAAAGACACACAGACACACCACAGTCACATTGCCTTCAGATGGCGGTCTCCTCCGACGCCAAGTGTTAGGGGCCAGCTTATAATTAACTTGCCTGCCAAGTGGTATTATATATCATCAAGGGGTCGACATTGGCCTAGAGGAAGTCCAAAAAAGTGGAGGCGCTATTGTTCGCCGCCTAATAAGGTCAACACAATGGCATGGTAAATTACAGTTATTTCTACCATCTAGACAACAAATGTGGTCAGGCGTCAACTCCTGCTTCTCACGTTCTAACGAAGTTTCTGGGCCTGAAGGAGCAAGCAGGCAACCAGGTCCTGTTTGGCGAGCACAATCAGCAAGGGTGGAGTGCGTGTGTCACGGCAAAATACTGTTCAATTATGATTTTGTCAAGGAAGAGACAGAAATACAGGGAGATACGAGAGAGAAGGAGTACTAGTGACTTTCAAGCTAAATGATGGCAATTAATGTTGTTGTTTATCAGCTTGAGGCAGATTTTTCTTCTTCAATTAACTCAGTGTGAGCACACTCATGTGGTTTGATGAGTGCCTTACCCATCTAAGTGGACACACTTGTGCATGCACAGCACTGTCTCTGTCTCCCCCTGCTTATGTCTCTGACTTTCCCTCCATGTTTTGTACTGTATGTGTTATAATATGCTGTTTAGTATACACTCATTTTATGTAATTTACAATTCTGTGCAATCAAAACTGTAAGTTTAGCAAGCTTATGTTTTTTTTTTATAATTTAAGTAAATAGAGACTCTGCATACTGTCAGTTTTGACCCAATTTTGACCACTTTCCAATGTAATTACATGACATACTGAATTATTTATGTAATTAACTTTTAAGAAAATCACTGTCACGACAAAATGCTGAGTGGCAAGGAGGCCAAAACAGCAATTATAGAAAAAGTATAAGTAAAAGTATTTAATGATAATACCAGGCATTCGGTCACCAGACCTGTATATCACTACTGTGTGTTTATTTTTCTGGCGCAGTGTTTCCACACCTGTCCACTAGATGCCCTCGTTGAGTTTGCCAGCTCTGTACATCACCAGACTGCTTGTTTGACCTGCGGCCAACTACCTATTTATATATTTCTTACATTTAGACATTCAGGCTAGCTGTTTCCCAATTTCCAGTCTTTGTGCTAAGCTAACTAGCTGCTGGGTGTAGCCTTATATTTAATTAACAAATTATGAGAGTGATATAGATCTTCTCCTCTAACTCTCCACCAGAAAGCGAATCAGCATATTTTCCAAATTCTCAAAAAATTCCTTTAACATTTCACATTTAAGCCTAAAAGTTTGCTTTTAGGTGTGGCTTCTACCCACACACTACAAAGCAATCTCCACAATCTGCACCAATCTATTCCGTACCAATCATGCACACACCCACTTAAAGCTTGTCTCGCCACTCTTCATACATTACCCGTAACCCAAGAATGAATGGCCAAAGTATACACCGATACAATGCCACCCATTCTGTTTAAGACACTGCAGCAGATATCATTTGAAACAGCATAGACTTCAGGAACATTTGAAGAGACAGCATTTCCAATGAATCAAGCGTAAGTGCATGGTGATTTAGTAAAGTCAAAGGGGCCATGCTTTACAGCACAACACCAGCACTTATAGCCGCATGGGGGTTTTAGATCCAGAAGTGTACACTGTGGGCGAGGCTACATCTGCACAGTTACAAGGGAATTGATGCTGGTGAAAGTGAAAGACAAAAAATAAGATCTGTGTGATTGGCACTAAGTTGATGAATAGTATTAGACCTCATTTTGAGATCAGCTGGTGTTATTTCCTCATAAATTGAAGGCAGGATCTTGCAATAAGTTGAATGCCAATACATTTAAGAGATTCTTAGAGGCACTAAGCTGTGTAATGTTGATCAGAAGGAGGCAACAGTTGTCCTCACTGCCTCCCTTCTGGCTCCCTCCTCATTCATTTTGATGGTGTAATAGGGTTGAGACGATTGATTGATTCCCAGGGACAGATGGCATGTACCCAAGACGGGCATTTCTACCTCTATCCAATAATGCGGTGAGTTTTCCTGCTTTATTGCATTATATTACAATTTTGAATGTGTTGTCCCTATTATAGCTTTTTTGTGTTTCATTAGAAAAACAGTGAGTGTGCTGCTGCTGAAAAGAGTGTGTGTAGCTGTACGCATGCACACCAGGCTTTTCTATCCAGGTGGTACCTGTATTCCATCTGGAGTACTTAACTTTTTCTAATCTCGAAAATTAGGACATTAAGGGGTAATACGGATCTCAATTACATTCATCTAATATTACCATTGCCTATCACAATTGCACACTATGGATTAAACGTATAATTTAAGTTGTGGTAGCTGTTTAAATTGAATGTCATCTCAGCAGATGTCACTCACATCATTCCAACATTGACATTGAAATTGTATTTTACCTCCAGGCTTACTTAAGCTGTAATGATCTTTATAGGGTAAAGAGGTAGACTTTTGGCCAATTGAAACAAATTGAGCAGAGGGGGTATTGCATATTCTAACCTTGCTCCATCTCAATTAGGGTTGTACAGACAAATTCCTTCATCCTGGTCACTGTTTTGTCTTCGTACAGTTATTCCCCTGCATTACTCTGTTCTAGAATTACAATAAACTAATTCCTGCCTGTTTCACACAGACTGTGAATAATGGGAGCGACAAAAAGGGTCGCTCTACAGCAATAGTCGTACAGGCTCTAAGCACTGTTTTGTTCGGCTTGACTAGCTTTTGTAATTATGTTTTCACCCCGCAACCTCTCCTAACCATGTATAGCCCAAAACTGCAGACTTTAAGTTACTGAAGTATAAAACGCATTCCATTTTGCAATATAATCGCAACCAAGTCTATTCAAATGGTAGAGGAGTTTGTTTCATTTCATGCATAGACTGTTAAAGTAAGTGAAAATGGGTTATTTCTATCAACTATTGAGACTGCATTGATTGCATTGCACATCCGAACCTTCTTGCTGAATGTGGTGCCCTGTCAAAGAAACTGTTGACTTACACTAAAAACTAATCACACTGTAAATGCAGTTTTGTTCAACATGCTACATCAGTCTCCAGTCATGGTATATTATTGTCCTTGACTTCAAGCATATTCATTTGCTTTATATACTTTCAAAAACTATAATTACAAATTCTTACATTGTCCAACTACACAGGCTGCTCTTTTCATGTTATTGGAAGGAAAGACATTGCTTGGCTTAGAAGTCTCTAAGCTAGTTGTGTAACATCTTCTCAGTATAGGCCTTTGTGTTTTGCACCGTGGCGTAATTACTGTTAATGGTTATTTCAATTATTACGGTTATTGGTATCTTCACAACAGCAATGTGAGAAAAATGTCACCAAATCCCGATAAAGTTATCTCACAGGCCCTAATTACCTCAGCCTAATGAGTCACAATCAGCAGATCTTGCCAGCAACTTCCCAGTAGCATCCCAGAGCCCGTTTGGTTCAGAGGTTGGTGGTGGGGGAGCGCTGTTCCTTAATGAAACCCAGCATGGAGTCCCCCAAAAAGCTGAACACAGTGATTAGTAGCTTACACAAACACAGAAAAGGCTGCAAACAGTGATTAGTATGTTATTGTAATCCCGTAACGGAAAAAGGCATCTCCGTCAGAGAATCGGTAGAGAAAGGGGTTAATTAAGAACAGGGAATCACAGTGGGTTACGCAATGGTCATGAAAGTACAAGAAGTATTTAACCCTTGTGCTACCCTAGGGGTTATATTGACCCAGTGGCTCATTGTCTTTACCCAGTGTCTCCTCCAGAGGGTAGCACAAGGGTTAAAATTCATTAATACTCATTTCAGTTGCTGAAAAGAATTGTCACCTTCCAACTTTGCAGATTACGCTTTGAAATTGACTGAGTCAAAATAATGGAATTATATTCTGTTTACAATGGCTCAGCTAACTACTCGCAACTGACTGCTTACAGACACTTTTCCCCGCCTGAATATCAATAGAGGATATGCTAAAGGAAGAACAAAAGCCAGTGACAAAGGATAGCCTTGAACAAATATTGTCATTCAGATGGTCTCAGGGGTTCCTCCTCTCTCGCTCCTTATCGTCATCATCCAAGGCCATTATGGGGTCAACTGATTTCATCTGCATGTGGTCAATTAGGGTTGGTCACTGCTGACAGGGTCAACGCTGGGTCTCTTGACCTGCAACAGGCAGACCGGCCCACTCTGCAGCCTCATTGGCCACCCCACTTTATCCCCTCTGTCTATCAAACGGGAGGGCGGGGTCGAGTGGGAAGCAGTCCGAGCAGTTTCCCCTGGGGCCTTCTAATGATGACAGCGGCTTCCTCCGAGGCTCATTAAGAATATTATCTGGAGGAGACTCCCTTAAAAGCACATAAAAGACACTGTCTGGATGTACAAGCAGCTGAAGCATGTTCTCACCGGGATTACGGGCCAATTTACCGAGTGTGAACTAGAGCAGCTCATGCACAGGGCCTCGAATCCTCAACCCCAGTGCATCGCACAGTTGTTTCAAGAACTGAGAGCTTTGGAGAGACTGTATCCACTGACATAAGAGCAAAATGTTGGCGTTTCATGCAAATGGAACGCTTGAAGGAGGCAGCGGAGTGTCGTGACTTTGGCAATCCTGTCAGCATAACAAGACTGTTGCCCCTGACCCCTAACACGCCCGCCAGCTTCCTCCATCCCTCGCTGTCTTCCTCTCTAACTCCCCCTCTCCTTCTGCTTTTGTCAGCTGAGAGTCAAAGTTCTCCCTTAATCAGCACAATGCTCTCAGTGGCAGGTGTTTGGTGAGCTTTTTTCTGGCATCTTTATCACCCCTCAGGGAGCGCGATGGCCTCCGATGCTGGGCGCACAGCAGGAGATGTCATTGGGAGGAGAGCCACCCACGGTGGCGACAGAATCAGGCAAATTGCTCTCTCCACAGCGAGAGGAAAAGGTTAGGGCCACGGGATTAATCCAAGCTGCAATTCAGTGGGCAGAATTACAATAGGAGGTTAGCAAGATGCATGTAGCTCACAAAAGCAGCTTGCATAAATATGACTTGGCAATAACAATATGGCTTCAAATTAATCTCAGGAGGAGGTCTGATAAGTAAGAATCCAGATAACATGATGTAAAGTTGTGTACAGTGATTATGTAATTGATCTGACAACATAAGCCAGTCTCTCAAGGTAACAGTGTCTAGTCCGGGCCCCTTGTCACATTTCAGATGTCTATAAGTTGTTAGAAGTTCCATCGTAGAGGGATTTACGATACTTTAAGTACATTTTGCTGATAATACTTCTGTGCTTTTACTCAAGGGGATTTTTGAAGGGAACACTTTTACTTGTTATGGAGATTTTTACATAATTTTTTTGGTACTTATATAAGTTTCATGTCAATCATTTCCTACTTATCTAGATACATCACAACCTCAACTTCACGTATCCACATCCGTTTCCCTCCAATCACATTTTTCTACTAGTGCATTGATTTAGACATTTGAACCTCTACATTTTGCTGCATGTGCTGCCTGAACTCAGGTTCAGATAGTTCTACTAATTGGATGACTGCTTCATACATATTGTACGTAAGAAAAACTTTAAGACTGTTTTCACCTGAGCAGTTTCGTTAATGACTATTTCCATAAATTAGAGTTGGAAAATTGCATTACTCAGGGGCTGTTATTTCATCAAATATATTCATACATTTTAGCAGTTAATTTCACAATACTGACCACCAGTGATTGTCAAATGGCAATGTGAACATGTTAGCGTTCACAACAGATCCTATCACATTACTGATCAGATCATTGTAGTGGCAATCAATTATCTGTAAAATCTGTCAAAGGCTAAATATTTAATGCTAATATAGTGGTAGCTATTCTTTTGTTACATATACCTTCACTTTATAACTCAGGCTTTTGAGTCAATATATCTTTCTCTTGGGATAAGCTTATATTTGTCACATTACTTGCTGTCATGCTGCCTGGAGGGGGGTTAGTTTCAAGTTAATGGAATATTAGATTTTGAAGTCAACCTCTCAAAAGTGAAGAGAAAGCACTTCTTTGTAAATGTTCTTTTGCACCAACATCCAACAGTCACACATTTTTCTCAGTGACATGAGAGGTCGACATTCATTCTGTTCATTCCAGACTGCATGGCAGTTCTGCATATGTATACAGTCTCCCAGTACATAGTCGCAGGCAAATGACTCAATTTTTGCCAATGCTGAGAATAGGTCATCCTATCGGTGCCCGAAATGTAAGAAGCGCAGGATGGTGTCTCCCGGATTTC
This sequence comes from Nannoperca australis, assembly GCA_036023655.1. NCBI lineage: Eukaryota > Metazoa > Chordata > Actinopteri > Centrarchiformes > Percichthyidae > Nannoperca > Nannoperca australis. The sequence continues at coordinate 12,984 of JAVQJD010001074.1, forward strand.
ATTATGCTGTGGTTGGTGCAGACTCTGCAGAATACACATGCGCAGTGCAGTTCTGCTTACAAGGTAAATTGTCAGGATTGAAGGTAAATTGTTGAGCTTTCACAAGTGATATAAGGAGAGAGAAGCTGATTTGGTGAATTGCTCAACAGTGCACTCTTTTTCCTGCAGCTTCTGCTGGAGAGGGCTCTGTCACATTCAACTATCAAAGTGTATGCGTCAGCAATCTCTGCTTGTCATGAAGGCTTTGGGGAGAGATTGGTTTCTAACATCCTCTCCTAAAATATTTCCAACAAGGCATGAGGCGGAAATGTGTGGTGATGCGCTCCTCTGCTCTTCAGCGGGAACGGTCCACAGTTCTGTCAAAGGCCCTTTTCAAAGGAGCCGTTCAGGCCCGATGGGCAGATCTCTCTCAGGTTAGGCTATTGTCAATTAAGACGGCACTGCTGTGTGCTCGAGTGTTCGCGGGCACTTTTGGTTCGCTCGAGCTGCATGCTTATCAGGAGGGACCTGCGAGGTGCCACACTCGCGAACCGAAGTTTTGTGCCTAACAACATTTCAGTTTGAGGCATTCAGTCCCCATCTCACAGGGGAGACAGGGAAGAGATCCATCATATGTCTTCTGTGCGACATGCGTTGACATGTTATTCAGAAGCTCATGGCTACAGTACACACAGCAGCCTGTTGTCTGTTATGTGGAGAGGGTAAAGCTCTATACGCTCAGCCACTCCCGTGTGACAGAATGACATGACAGTTGTCTATGCTGGCCGGGAAGTCACCTGCCTTTGTTGCTCATGCTCAGTCAAAGCAAGTGGAGTATGTATAAAGTATGAAGGATAACTGCGTAACTGTGTGTCATGGTCGAAACCCTGATCATTCAGCTGGTTTTTCTCTCTCCTCCTTCATAGCAGTGGTGACTCACTTCTCTGCATTCATGATTAATACTTAGAATGGACCTATCTGTGAACTACACAAAGTACAGAATAGACCTGAATGCATACCCCACCCCACCCCTCACACACTTTTCCTGCTGTTGATTATTATCTGACTGTGATGCCTGTCTAGTCACATACTCTTGCGTCTCTTCCTGTTGAGTACTTGACCTGTGGGAGTGAGGCACTGATTACAGTCTTACAGTGCTAGCAAGTAGTACAAATCTGCGTGTGTTGAATACTTCTACCATATCCTGCTCATCAGGAAGGGCAGGTAGGGAATCGCAGATGCTCCTAGTAGACTTGTTTACAATGACGGGCTGCAGTTTGGGGGTTTCGGCCCGTAAACCTATAGAGCTCCTTTCGAGCTTGAAGCCTCTGTTCGATTAAATGATGCTTATGTATTGTGACTCTGCCTTTGTGATCAAAAGTGGAGATTTCTCAGAGTTTCTGAATACTTTATGCATGAATTGCATGGTAAACACAGCCTTTTTGAGTGGTTTCAATAGGAATTGTTGGTTTGACTTTGACTAGCTGAACAGGTACAGTACATTACGAGAGTATACAGCCATGCTAGCGACTCTGTCAGGCTGTAAGCAGAGTGGTGCTCTGAGCTAAATGCTAATGTCAGCATTGCAAAATGCTTGCGATGAAAATAATACAATGCTAATTATTAGCAGGTATAACGTTTACCGTTGATCAACGTGCTAGTTTAGTGTGTTGTCATGCTAACATTTGCAAATTAGCACTAAACACAAAGCACAGTTGAGGCTGACAGGAATGTCATTAGTTTAGCAGATATTTGGTCATAAAACAAAGTTTTGGACAGACTATAACTTTGACAAGATGAATGCCAGAGGATCACCAAAGTTATTACAATTCGTTCTGATGGGAAACATAAATGTTTGCACCAAATTTCACGGCAATCCATCCAACAGTTGCTGAGAAACCGCAAATGTGAACCTCATGGCGGATCACCAAAAATAGTCTGGGCACCATCAATGATTATACAACATTTCATTATTTATATTGCTATTTGGTTTGACAGTGTGGGCCGTCTAGAATTGGGGGGATGCCACAGTTTTGGCAAGACAACATGAAAATAGCAAAAAATCGTTAAATTCATTTCTGATGGTGAATTATTTGATATTTTTGAGGTTTAATAAGTGGTTTGGAAGCACAAGACACGGCCAGATTTATAGTCTTCAATCACTTTTCTCTCATCTGTTGCCCTGCAGCATGTATGAAGCCTCAGAGACATATTTGAGTAGATTTAAACAAAATGTGGGTCGTGTATTACTGGCCAAAAAATCTGGAGCTCTATCTTGGGTCTTCCTCGCTCTGCCCTTGCTCTTTCCCCTCATCTGCTCTCTCTTTCTAATTAGCTTCTACAGCGAGTGCAGACTGGACAGGGGCCTATAATGGAGCCAGATGTTCGAGGAGATTTCACCCCGCAGGGGAATGTTTTGTTTACTACAAGATGAAAACAACTCTCTTTCCCTAACTTTCCTTTTGGGGTTGTTTATGTGCAAAACCACATTTCCCCTCCTGCTCTGTTTGAGTTTCAGATGCCAAGAACCAGTTGAAATAGATGTTTTATTTTTAATATATATATTTTATATTTTTGATATTACTAGGTTGGTATTTAGTTCATTGACTTATATGGTATATTTTATTTTAAAACCTTAGAAATTGCTTGCCATATTCTTTTAGATGAATAACACTGTGCACAATCTATACCATTGAAATCCATATTGGTTGCATCAGCGGAAAAGTCATCTGTTACCTTCTCTGTTTTCCCCTCATTCAGCATAGCGTGACAACCATTATCCAGCTCAACACTTATCACCACAAAATTGACATGTAACCCATTTCTGGGATGATTAATTTAGCTTTGGTGTGGCCTGCCGGAGGATCAGTCTTAATCAACAGAGAGGGAGAAAGAGAGCTTGGGTCTATACATCAGCCGCTGTAGATAAACAAATGAATACACTTGGAATCAACTCCATCTGCACCTCAGACCGATTCTTGGAGCAGGATTAGGAGGCCGGGTCGATGAGTCCAATGCGGAGTGTCACTGCCGGGGATGTGATTGGACAGTAATACCCTCACACTCGTCAGCATCTTGAGATCCACTGAGGTTGTAATTGGGTAGTGCTCAAGACTCAAAACACTGATAAGGTTGATTAGTCCAATAGCAGTGGAGGGCAGTGGAGGGCTTTATAAGAATCAGGCAGAGATGAGATGAACTCCAGGAGGGGATCCAAAGTTGATCAGATCATGACACTGGAAAGCTCAATATAAGTGTCATGACTATGAATGTTTGCAAAATAGTCACTTCGTTAAATCCATAATGTAAGTACAAGCTAGCTGCCTAAGAATCAACTGGATGAGCGAGTTTAATATCACACAGAAAATGGGATTATTATAATTTTAACAACAACATCTTGCATTTAGGCTTTTCATTTACAGGTGGATCCGTATATATGCAACTGTATTTTTATGCAGTTAAGGAGTTAAAAAAAAATTTTTTTTAAGACACTCCTAATGAAATAATGAAACAAAAGAAGCCAAAACCATGAGACTGGCCAGTGTTTTGAAAAGTAAGCATTCATCCCCCAAGAAAAAAAAAAATTTAAACTATCACAAACCACATGCATGCTTTCTATCGAAACTCACCCACCACTTTCTGGTTTCTGAGCATAGAGAGAGAAAAAGCACAATCACATTAGCATGAAGTCAAATCTGCCTTTTGTGAAATGCCAATCCAATTAGCACGTTCTCGTTTAGCTCCCTCTCCCTAAATTGAGGTTTTTGCATCTTTTACAAGGATGATGTGCAGTAGAAGGCACATTTAGTAAATAGAGCGGCCCTCAGGGTTTCCTTTGGGACTATTCGAGCTAGGTGGCTAATGAAACAGATCCATAAAAACAGCGGGGGGGGGGCATGTGGAACACAATACACAGTGGCATGGGGTCTCTTTGGAAGGGGAACAGAAAGAAAGGATGATCCTTGTCAATGGGGATGAGTGGTGCTATAAAGGTGCAACACTATTGATCGTAGATTATTACCTTCATAATTGGTACTAAAATGGAGACCTCCCAAATGAGCAAACTATTCTCATTCACAGAAAGGAACACCCTAAAATGTAAGTATGCAGCTATGGAGTGGATTGGTTTAACATAATGTAGCTGTCTAATAAAGCTAGAGGTCCCAGTGTGACATGGAGCAAAAACTATGACTATGTGTACATTTTGGTGGAGTACTCCTTTAACTCAGTGAGCACAACCTTCTTATTACAGATAGAAATGATGTCCAAACTATGAAAGTTAATCTTTGAATCAATGCAAGCACCACGGAACAATTTGGGGTACAGGTATTAATATTCAACACATTTGTAATCTTAAAGTGTATGTGGTATATGTTTGGTACAAATCCTCCCACTAATGAGAAGCTTTACCGTGTCGGACCCTTGCTAAAGGCTCCTGGTCATTCGTGTTGAACTCTGAGTGTTTTTTTTTACCACAAAGTTTCTGGAGTGTATATGGCTGGGAGGAAACCCAGCAGACCTCAAATTATCCTCCTCCTTTTTCAGGGTCTTTTCATCATTTCAGCTCTCTTGCACACCATTCCTTTACTCTTGGACATTTTACCCACAGTTATATCTGTTCTCGCTTGCACATTATTTTCTTGCTTTCTTCTTCTCTCCTTGCTCCGGTCCCTGCTTCTGCCAATTTCATGCCAGGCCAGTCCTTGGAGAATCACCAAGGGCATTGGAAACAATCAGACGACTCTTCCCTCTCCCAAAAACAGACCTGAGTTTTTCATAATCAACCATTTACTTCCCTCTCTGTCACAATTAAAAAGAGCTAGATGGAAATTATTTTTAGACATGGCGCTCGTTTCCTATTTCGCATTTCACAGATCAAGATTATTTATCTAAATACAGCACTGTGCAAGTGTGCATTCTGTGGCCCGCAGCTATTTTCCACATGGGCAACCGTGAAGTCATATTGGCACTAAACATATGGTTGGCCCTGTTTTGAGATACACTTGCAGACTCCCAACGTTTCACTTGTCTTAATGAATAATACCATGGTGGATTCCGGCGTCTGGAATCAGTGGAATTTTTCAACAGCACCAACAGTGCTTTCATGCATGAATTAACTGTGCATTTCCATTTTTTCATGGTGCTGGGGAAACACAACGGTTTGTAATTTCATGTGCAATATTATGAGGGAGGGACAAAAAAAAAAGACCCAGCCCGCTTGTAATAAGTGGCCCATTTTATGTTGATTTCCATTCCAGTTCAGCTGAGTACGTCCCAGCACAGTAAAAAGATTGAAGCATTTGAGCAAAATCAATGATATTTTACGCTACTAAACCGCCAATACTTAGTGCTATATCCCTTTGTTATTGAAATGCATCTCTTTCAGAGGACCCTGGCTTCGTATCAAGACTGGAGCTATTCCTGTGTGCACTGAACAGAAGAAACCTAATACTAAGTGACAGGATAGGAAATGAAAATAATGAGATCTCATAAATATAGTTTGGAAGACAAACCGTCCACTGCTGCTGAGACAAAAGGAGATATTTCTGTCCGCAGGCCTAATTTCAGTGACCTCTGAGGTGTAGGGGTAGCTTGAGAAAGAGGGGCGAGAGGATTTGTGTATTTGTGCATGGGTATGAAAGACGAAAGTGTACATGCTTTCTTGTTTATGCTTTTGAATGTCATATCAAGGAGGAGAATTATGTGGTTACTTAGTGCGGCTCTCAAAAACAGCCGAACAGGAATTTCACAAAAAAGATTAGATGAGCTCACAGTCCAGTGAGGGACCATCAATAACATTGGACTGATCAGAAAAACAAGCCTAATGGAGCCAGTATACCCTGTCAAAACTGAGTGTTGCATCGTGGAAAAGCTTCAGAACCCCCTTTAACCCACACCTGACCAATGGCGGATGGGGAGTACTAAATAAAAATATAGCTGTTTTTTTTACCTCAATTTTAAATAAACCGGCCGTTCTGGATAAAGTTTGGTGATTAATGACCGTTCTTTAAAGTTTTTTTTTGCCAGCCCAACCAGTGAAATCTGATGATGTCAGTGGATTGTGTTTTCCATGATCTTGACGACTCATAACTCTCAAACCTTATTAAAGTTGATTAGCAGTTTGTTGAGCTCGTGCTTTTGTGTGCATTTCTGTCACGCATAAATCTTGACAAATGGCCACTTGGCTCACTACGATATGCACGATGTAGTGCACACACACATTTCACAGCTCTGTGGCCTCAGAGCGCGCTGATTAGCTCGCTGTGTCTGACTTTGGTCAACTTGAATGTTGCCTGACTAGCTCACGCAACAGAGTAGATCCAATTTGCTCATATTCATGGACACCGTGGACACTGTTTGCAGAAACCGATCACCAAAAGCAATTGGCAGTCACAAATGCCTCACTATCCCTATTCTCAAATCACTACGGCCGCAACCACAGTGCAAAAGTAAAGACATGCCGCTGACATTTTCACTTTTATTTCACCCAAGAAATTAATTGTCCAATGGGAGAAATTTGGTTTTTAGACGGGTTAGGAATTTAAAATTAGATTTACTAGATACAGGGGATATAACAGAACATCTACCAAAGGGAAAACACAGATTGACAGAGTTAGACAAGGTTAAATACATAAATATAAAATAATACACCTTTTGATGCATTTATTAATCCAATAAATTATCTCTTTGGGCTCTAGACTCGAAATCAGAATGCAAAAGGCATCGGCTCAGCTTGCCCTCTATAAGTAAACAACCCAAAGACTTTAGAATGGCATCGGCCTTGCTCACCATATGCTTCTCAAAACCTTCCCGTCAGTCGTACCTGGCCCAATAACTCCGACGCCAACCATAACTCCATCTTGAAATCTACTTCTGCTAATTAAGAAAGGACTACAGTGGTACAGTAAAGGTTCGAGGGACAGGGAGCAAACATAAAGGTGCAGGTTAAGTGACAGGCCAGATGGTCTGAGTTTCGAACCAAAGTCACTTTAGCTAGTTGCACTCTTTTCACCTTCCTCTGCCTATACTGTACTGCAGTTGCTGAGTAGGCAAATAAAACAAATTCTGATCAGCAAATACTGGATATGAAGACTTTTAAAGGTCAGTTTTGGTTGGACTGGCTGTGAAAATTATATTGTTGGATATATAGTTTTTCTTTCTGTACGTTAAGGCCAGATTTAACAGTATTGGAGCACTGTGTCTAGGGCCCTCCCTACATTTGCAATAGCAGAAGAAGTATGCAAATTCTTAATCTGTGACCCCCTGTGATATATTGTATGTATGTTTTATTTGTTTTCAAAGTAAAAGATGTACCTCTGAAGTGCAGTGAAGTAGCTCAAACCTCAAAACCGTTCGATACGTGAGTAAATCTGCTCAGTAACTTTTCAGCACTGTACAACTGGTCCTTTTTATGTTACAAATACCTGTCCTTCACACAACCTGTGAGATTATTGCAGGGCCTCATATGACAAGAGCAAATGAGAATTTGCACAATATGAACTGATTTATATTATGCTAAGCTACTTTCCAGCATGCCTGTTCAATTTGTTAACATATATTTCATTTGCCAAGTTTTAGACACAAACATTAAGGCAACAACTGAAGCCTAAACCCCCTGCAGGTTTAGCCAGCAGTGAAGCCACTGATTATGTATCATGGGTTGCTTAGAGCATAAAAACACCGTCATGTCCTCCAGGAATATTTCCGTACAGATTTATCACTGTTGTTTCTCTTCTGATGTGTTTTGATTGACAGCTGAGAAGGCTGTAATAAGAAGTAACTCATACAAACAAAATAATCAAAGGCTTTGCACTCACTGTGATGGATTACCTAAACTAAAATTGATTACGTTTCTGGAAGTTTCATGTTTTTTGTACAGTGTTTTTCTTATTGTTGAGAAACTAAGTGGCCTGAAAACAGAGTTGTCTAACTTCAGAGAAAATATACACGCACACACCCTCAAGCGATAATGCAGAGCACAGTCTAGACGAGTTGCGAAAACCCATAATCATGCTGGTGAGGTGCTTAAGATGCAGCAAATGGGAGGGCAGCGTCTTTTAAAGCAAATGGTCACAGTGAAAACGCACTGTGCATATCAGTGTTGAACACTCGCACCCTTTCAAACAAGCTAAGTGCATTTTATTGGCAAAGTTTGCTTTAAAGATGATCATTCCACTATGTTCCCTGTGCACTGCAGGCACATCACTATCTGCCTGGTCAGAGTGATGAATTCAACAAATGTGCACACACACACTCATGCATATAGGCTACAGCACAGATGGATATTGATGACAGTGCAATACCAATTGGTGTAATTAATGCCGAGGTTATATTGGAAGGACATGGACAGGGATGTGGGCCATTTATCACCAGTGGGCTTGCTTATTCTCGGGCCCATTGAGCCAGTGGAGTAGGCTGGCTGAGCAGAATTTTAATTGCAGGCTCAAACCCAGCACCCCCCACACGCCTGAAGACAGGGGGACAAGACCAGAAAGTCAAATAGACAACCAACCCTCTCTCCTCCTTCTTTTACCTTTCAGTCGTCAACGCTTCACCTCCGCACAGCGTGAAACGAGGGAGAGGAGGAGAAGTACACGTGTGGCGGCGAGAGAAGCACACATGCACACACACACACTGGCTGCGGGATAAGTAAGTGGAAACGGAGGGAGTCCGTCACACTCGCGGCAGGACTCGGAGTAGATTACTGAACTCCTGAGGAAATATTTCTTAGCCCTCAGACTGTCAGTGGAAGAAGGATTGACTACTGCCAAGCCCCAAAACAAACATTTATACTTCTCCTGAAATACACAACATTATGTAAAGAGACGGAAACGCGGAGCAGATCAAGTCTGAACCGCTAAAAAATAAATACAAATGCCAAATGGAAAATCGACAGGGAGCTTGCGGTCTGTATTTACCCCAATCGGTGTGAAAGTTGGAGTCATTTTGTAGTAGATCCACACTGCTTTAAGTGCCCAAACTCGCTGGCAGCATCACCTGGCTGTTTCTCACAACACTTTTTCCAGTTAATTTATCTTTTCTTCTTCTTCTTCTTCTTCTTAAGGTTATCTTTTTTTATGTGGAGGTTAAGGTGAGGGGGGCACAGGGCTCGTCAGAGGAGTGCCTAATTGAAAACATAAATGTCAGAGAGGAAGCAAGGCGGAGTGCGGCGGCATAGTAGAGGAGCGAGCGCCATGGGAATACACAAGAGCGCTCATTATCATTACTGCGTTTTACCGTGTTGGGCCAGGCGAAGGGGAAAGAACCTGTGGAGAGGAGACGAGGGAGGAAGGAGAGATGAGCGAAAAAGGGGAGGAAGGAGGAAGAGAGTTGACATGCAAAATATTGTAAATACAGAGAGGGAGCGTCTGGGAAAGTGGCAAGAAGCTAAACACAGTTGACAGGTGGGTACGAAGGGACACGTAGAGACAGATATGTGCACAAATGGTTGTGGAATGTTTCCAGAAAGTCCTTCCTCTGTGCATCTTTGCAAACACAGAAGAATGAGGACTTTAGCCAAATGCATTTTAAGCCAGAGAGACAAACAACAACAGACTCATGCATTCCTCCACACTCCAGCCCCTCCTCGCTTCATTGTTTTTTTGCACATCTCATCACGTCTCTCTGTGTCATTTTACCATTAGTCCATATCTCCAGTGACTAAATGTCTGCTTGGCCAGCGCCGAGTAAAAAATGCAAATATTTCAACTGCACTCCATTATGAGATGCATCGCAAACAAGTCACCAGCCAAACCACTTGTGTCAATAAAGGGGAGGGGAGAGATATAATGCAATATGATAGACTGCCGACCTTTCTCTGTGATCAGAGGTGTCAATGGGATGACAAATATACTGTTAAGTCAGGCGAGAACGCAGACGGTGAGCAATACAGAAGGCCCGGAGTTTCCAGTCTTGCCTCAATTGCTCTTAAACACGCTGAAAGAAGTTCAGTCTGAACACTACACATGCCGTGGTGGGTTTACATGAACCTACACAGTGGAGTGTAATTGTACAGACCCGCTGCCATCAGCATCTAGAACTACAGCGGCACTTTGTTCCTGTGTCGTTGATAAGTCACGTTTGCACTGGTTCCACATTGAAATGCGAAGCCAATGCAAAGCATTGAAGTCGAAGCCAGCAGGCGATTAGCTTAGCATGGCTTAGAAAAAAGAATGGATGCAGGGGGAAACCGCTAGCTTGGCTCAGCACACACACACACACAAACACAAAAAAAAAATCTTCCCCCCGCCATCTTGAATGCTCACAAATGATTACATTAGATCTTGTTTGTTTTAACTGTACAAAAACCTAAATTTAACAAGTTGCGAAGGTTAATGGTCCACTAAATGTTGTAGGCAAGTTCCAGCACATTAATGCGACTTGTCATTCTTACATTTTCAGCTTAGTTGTGACTAAACAAACAACATTTTATGTGTTTATTAAAGAGCTTTGTAGGTCGCTTTCATACTTCTTTGTGAATCATTTCTCACCACCAGCATCCAGTTCTAGTTAAGACTGATGATGAAGGACGGGAATGCAGAAATACAAAAGTGAAACTTGTTAATTCTTTATACTTTTTTCCAAGGATTTACTCAAGATTTTTTGATATGAGTGGATACATTTTATTGTGTTTAATTGTCACTTTATATAATTTGACTTAATATTGGAAAACAAAATAATTCACTTATCATTTTAAGAATGAATATAGCATGTACACTTTGCAGAAAAGCACATTGTCTACATCAAATGTTTATGAAATATGAATGCTGTAAGTAATGTGGATAGACTGCGACATGTTCACCATGTGCAGGCGGTTATTATGCCCTAATGGTCCACATACCAGTGCTCTGAAGCTAAATACCTCCGCACAACGTGACTGTCTGACGGTGTGTAAAAGAAACAAAGTTCTGCTTCTCTTGCAGCACGGCAGATGGGTAGAGGAGACATCTGCAGTGTGTACAAAACATGTAACTAACCCCCCCGCGCCTGTCCCCCTCACCCTCCGGCTAAACACACTCCATTGTATTCCTCATGTTGACTCGCAAGAAAAACTGTCACCAGCGCTCCACTCCTCTGCCATCATCTGGCTCCTCAGAGGGGAGTGGTGGCTCTGTGTGTGTCTGCGTGCTGTTTGCATGTGTGTTTGTGGGTGGGCTGCCATCCCTCCGTCTCCGTTGAACTGATTGGCGTGGCAGCAGTGAGAGCAGACACTAATCTCATCTGCCACGTTGGAGGCATTGCACGGGCTGCTATCACTTCCACGGATAAACAAGTTGCTCTAACAGAAGTAATGCTGCTGCAGCGAGTCACTAGACTCAATAAATGACACTGAGGGGACTGAGAGGTTTATGCAGGGGCCTTACACAGAGGAGACAGGGGTCTGACAGGCGATGAGGATGTCCAGAGGGTCACAAGTTCAACGCGAAGCGAAGGGCACATTTTTGTCTTGAGCAAAACCAGGACAGTATCACAGGGCATTACATCAAAGTTTCCTAAACAAAACCATAAAAACCTTACCGTTCTAGGAACGGCAGTCGTAAGGAAGGCAAAAGAAAAACGCTGACAGTTTTTGCAGATATGAACATTTTGTTTGTTGTGAATTAGTAGTAAGGCATTTCAGTTCTTCTCCGGCTGATCCACCTGACACCCTATACATATTAAAAGCACAAAGGTAATATATATTAATATTAATGTTAAAGACTTTTAAACCTTTTTGTTGATCCTAATGACATATTTTGGAGGGTTTGTGATGATAACCTTTTTGGCCCAAGAATCTCGTTTAACCTGCAATTCCGACTGTGGCCACAACATTTCCCCAAATGTTTTTTTTTTTAATTGAATGTAACCAAATCTTTCTCCTAACCTTTTAAACCTTCACAAATGAAACTGAAAGTAAGCCGAGGATTTTGCAGAATCATCCAGTGTCACCGTTAGATCTGGCAGTGTGCTTTAGAAAACACACTGCTGCCACTGTTTCTTTCCCTGCACGAGGGAAACACGAGCGTGCACTTGCCTGGTAATGTGTCAGTCGCGCTTCACATATGCTAGAACCAGCCTGGCTGCTTTCTGAGTTGCAAAAACGACACATGAATTCAATGTTTTCCTCAGATATATTCAGTGCCACCACGGCACTTTGGTATTAACAGCCGCGGCTCTTAAAGTCAATGCGGTCTCACTCACCCCAATCATGCACACGGCCCTCACCCCATCCCTCCTGCGGATCGTTTAGAAAGCATATGAGCCACTTATTTATTCAGGAAAGCTTCACTGAGTTCTACATTGTTTTTTCTGCAGCGCTGCTATGCTTCAAATTCAGTCAGCGCCATACACTCGCTCAAACAGTCTTATAAGCGGCGGGAGGGGGGGTTAAAGGTCCTGCTCAAGGGCACACTGGCAGCAGTTGTCAAAGGAGAAGTACATCCCTGTGGTATATGAACAGGCATTTGGAATAGATGATTAAACCTGACGACATAAATCCTGAACATCCCGGTGGTGACACAGGTGGTTTTTATCGCACATTTTTTAAAATAATAAATGCCCCAATAGCACGGCAGAGATAGAAACATTTAATCACAACAGAACTTGAAGCGTGCATTGTAGAAACGTTGTGATTAATAAAGGGGATGCTGACATTAGGGTGACATTGTGCACATAAACATCTGTTTTGTTGTGTCAAGACAGGCTGCTCCCTGGGGTTCTTGCTGCTTAGCGTCATCAAATCCATGTGGATTTATAGCGTGTGTATATTTGTATGTATGTGTTGCATTACTGCACATGCAAGAATGAATTTGTATGCATGTCATGGGGCACGTGTGTGTGTGTGTGTGTGTGCGCGCTTATGTGCCATGGGCTAATTAACTGTAGCTCCTGCACAACACACACACACACACGCATATACTTTCTCCTTGAGGGAGGAAGGCAGCCGGCAGAGGTTACAGCAAAGGGTCGAGACACACTGCGTCTCGTGGGACACACACTGTAGCTCCCAACCCCCTCACCCCTTTGCTCTCCTCATCCCATTGGGTGCAGCAAGAGAGAGAGAGGCAGGAAGTAAACAAAGTGGACACGAGGAACAACATGGTTCACACTTGGATGGTGTGCGTGTGTGTGTGAGAAAGAGAGAGGAAGGCAAACTCGTGTTATCGAACTCAGACGTCTTACATCCAGCCTAAAATGAACCACACCCGTCAATTACAGTGAATTTGAGTTCTCAATGTGGCTGATTTGCATGTACAGCGTCGCCTTTCTAATGCGCAGAAGTCCTGCCACCCCAATGCATCAATCAAAAAACAGCAGCCGAGCTGTGATGTATTTGTGTCACATACTAACATCCTTTGATGTAAATACAATGCAAATACTGGTATTCTCTTCTCATACGCAGCTTCTAACCTAAATACAAAAAAAAAAAACCCCTGTTCATAGAGCCATTATATTCATGCAAATTAGTAAATAAAACATGCATGCATACATGCTTGCCTGATTAGATTTTTTTTTTTTTTCACACAACTTTGCACTTGTCTTAGCACAATCAGATATGTGGAGTAATTATGCAAAGATGTGCATACAAGGAATCCCGTGCACCATAAAATGTCAAAGACAAAGCGCCATCCTTGTCAGAATAAAGCATGAATAAAACAGATATTTTATATATGTCGCAAGGATTTAGTTTTTTGTTTCCTGGTGTAGCAAGGATGCACTAAGCAAAATAAGCAGCAGGCAAGAGGACATTCTCCCTGGAGATATAGCCTACAGATGTGTTTCTTCTCCAGACCCTCATTCTGTGAATTGTATTAGCCCGCACAGATAGCCAAATCCATTGATCTTGGCAGAGGCTGAAATTAGCTAATTAATTAGTGGGGGGTGGGGGGTGGTGGGAGCTAGGGGATCAGACAGAGTGCTTGATGCAAAAGTCATCCACAAAACAAAGTCCCATCTCGATGTCGCTCCGATGCCTGTGGAGGTTTCAGGTTGAGGCTGAGCTCTGTACCTCATGTAAATATACCTCTGATGAATTATTCATGAGCAAGTGTCATGGGCAGTGTTACTTTGGTATGCAAATGAGATATGTAAATAGACAGCAGCGTGTTGTACCAGTGGTCGCTTTAAGAGATCACTGCGGGATCAATAGTTGAATGGTTTAGAGTGAGGGCAGTTGTTTATGTATGTACATATGGTCACGTCAGATACCGTGAATGTGAGCATGAAGCTAGTGAAGTGGACACGAGGGGAATAAAAAATAAATAAAAGGCAGCATTGTTGATGGAAATGCACACAGACAGAATATAAATGGTGTTTAAGAATAATTTTCTGTTTGTTTTTTTAAAGTTGAATGATGCACAAAGACTAAGTTGGCTCTCCACAGTTAAAGCACCTAGTAGTCCATCCACACAGGTGTTTTCACTTATGTTGCCTAATTAGACCTTCTCTCAGGACAGTGTGGGCGTGTACAAACTGGGCTTGACTGACATCTCCCTGACTCTCCTGCTGCCACCTGTTATCAATCAAATAGGTCCATAGATTTTTGGACTGGGGACAAAAGGTCTGATCAGACAGAAACATTAGAAACACCTGTACAACCCTTAAAGGGTTATCGCTAAATAGATACACATATATACAGTCTATTATAGTCACTTACCTCTGGTGGTATAGACATGCGCATAATGTTGGATTTTTGGGAAATCTCCCTCTCTTCTTTCTGCCTTCATCCTAATAAAGTGGAGGTGATATTGTTTGTCGTGCCACCACATTTCAATTATATTTATTTATTTTGTAATTTGGCAAATTATCCTTTTAAAGAGTAACCTTAGGCCAAGTCCGTCTTACCACAACCAAGCATTAATGATGGGTGTGGTTTGTTGCTCCTGTAACCACACCCAACAGTGATGTCACAGGGTCCTGGAATACGCCTGTACATCACGGCAGTAAGGTGGCACGTTACACCACTGGAGGACAGCGGTTAAGTCAACCAGTTACTGTTGACGAAAGAAAGCTGTTCATCAGGATAAAGAAATGAAGTCTGTGTAGCAAATGCACATAAAAAAACAATCTCACCTCAAGGTCCCTTTAGTAGCTGTTAAGTTGTATGAGACAATCTTCTTTTGCATATTCACTTTGTCCATTTGTGCTGGAATTGTTGATATTCAACTTTTTAATTCAAATTCTGAGCACTTTGAAGGCCTGGACAGCTCCTGTTTGACGAAGATCACGTAATAAAATTGAGAGCTCCAGAACACCTACCAATGGATTGTTTTCTCCACTCTGATTGACGTACTTCTTTTGGCTCTCTCTATGTGTCTCTGGAACATATCTTGGCGAATTAGAGACGTTTGACATACAGCCAACTAATGACTTAAAAAGGGCCACATGCTTGGGAATAGCGCCGCTTCTATACATCTCATATTCACAATCCTTATGGCTACTGTGTGATTTCCTTTGGTCTAACAGTAATGAGAAGTGCAGCAGAGTGGCAGAGCTAGCGAGGCACAGTGGGATGGAAATGGCCTGGTGTCTATCAAAGTGTCAAAATGGAATATAGCTGTGCTGCACTCTGGCCTTGAGCCACAGGGTGAGTCAGGGATTAAACACACACAGAGACTCACACCTACACTGTAAGGTCAATACAATCACTGCTGAGTCAACCACTATATTCGTGATCCGGCATCGAGGGGTGAGCGAGTGTGTCTTAGAGAGAGAAACTGAGCGATGCAGAAAGAAAGAAAACAGAAACAACTTGGGAAAGGGTTAAATCTTAGGCTAGAGGGCTCTTATAACACACAAGAGTGCATTTGCATGTGTGTGTTCTGGCCCTCACACACAGCTGCTCCCTACATTATACATCTATCCACATGGGGAATAATGAGATCACTAAGATCATTCTCTTAGAAAAAGAAATCCATTGCATTTTCATGGCTGGTGCCCTGTGCATGTTAACAGCATGAGGCGAGGGGGCAAAACCAACTCTCCCTCCACACGCCTGTCTCCATCTTTATTCTTTTCTCTCTTTTTTTTTTGTCATTTTCTCTTTCCCTCTGGCTTTGCTCAATGCAAAAATTAGAGCATGTGTGGAGAATGCAGAGAGAGGAGAAGCCCACAGATGGGGGGGAAAAGAAGGATGTAAAACAAAGACAAAGAGGCGTTAAAGAAAAGGAACACGTGTGAATACCGCGTCACCACCTTCACGGCACGGTCAGTGTTCAGTCATGTAATTTGGGCACTTGAATCAGATTTAAAACAAGGCTAAATGTACAGTAGTCGAATTCAGGTGAACGTAGCGCTGCGGATGTGGAGAAGGACAAAGATGAGCGATGAAGTGTAAGCAACGACACATTACGACTCAGGCTGGTTTTGCATGATATCACCCCATGATTCATATGTCAGAGATGATCCTCATCACAATGTCTGCCATAAGTGACAAATTCCATGTGGTGGCCTTTCCCCAAACTGACGAGCACCAGGTTTTGATCGACTTGTATGAGTATTGTGAGTATGAATGCTGTCTGACTAAAGGTCTTTTTTTTTCTTCTTCTGACTGTTCATACAAACCAAGGGCAAGTGTGGTTCTTCACATGACCTAGCAGGACAAGACAAAAATATGCGCATATTTTAATGGGAACACTTCAATAGACCTGTTAAAGGTACATTAAACATCACAAGTACAATTTTAATAGTACAAAATGGCCCTATTGTGTGCTGTATAAAGTAGCTGAAGCTTTTTTAACACCAATCAGTATGGATGTTGAAATATTTCTGTTTATTCTACAAAAAAATTCAACTGGGGTTGCAGTGCTACCTCTGCTAAGAATCTTAACATACGGCCCTGATTTGTCCAAAACTAAAAATGAATACCATTGATTTAAAGATTGTTTTTCTTTGGCCAAATGTTGAGATTTCTGGCCCATATTCTGCCGAGAACTAGAACTCCAAGCCCGCCGGAATTTTCCCCACAGTAAATCGATCATTAGGCTGTAACCTTCCTCTGCAATAATAGCCGAAACAAACCAAATTTTCATCAAGCCTTCTATATTGTTATCCACTTTTTGAGGTTTGACTGGCACTCTTCTATTTACATCATCTCATCGTACTGTCGTCTTCTGCAATTTTTTAATGGCGCCCGACTGAAGAAGCGGCACCGCCGAATGTTTATCTCGCGGCATCGACACCGAATGCAACAATAGTGGATAGAAACTGTTCTGGAAGTGTCTCGGTGGTGTTTGACTCAACCGTAGCAATAAGAGATAAGCTCGGCCACGTCTTGTGGAGAAATAACCGAGTCGATCACCAGGCCTATAAATCCCTCATGTTCAATGCAGAAAAACAAGTCAATCAACAGCAAACCATAAAAGTCCCCATTTAGTTTGTAGGCCACGCATTGATTACACTCTTTCACAACTGACAGTTGGTGGCTTTAACATACCAAGAATCATAGCAAATGTGCCACTGAAGGCAAGAAAGAAGAAGACTTAAAGCTAATAAACATGGATGTTGACAATAGAGAATATTTAAATGATCTTAACAAATGTTTTATGAGGAAGGAAATGCGTTGTGTGAGAAACACTAAATATAAACCCTTTGTTTACCAGAGAACTCCACTGGTTAGCTTTTATGTTTGATTACCATAATGGCATTTAAAATGTGGAAGGTTAAGTAGGGTAATAATTACCCCGACCTTGGTTTTAAATCGCGTTGAATTGCACACATTATTAAAACGGAGTGATTGCTTTTGAACGAGAAAAAGTCTGCATCTGAACAATCTGTACTGTAAGGGCACATAATAGACGCCAATTCAAAGAGCTTTTACTTGAAGAGTTCCCACTCCCATATGAAAAAAAAAAATCTAAAGTTTTTGGGGGCTGTCAATCATTTCAACGTGACAGCTGGGATTGAGCGCTCTTCACCACTACTCTATTCAGGTTTGACCCTTAAACACATTGGGCACTCTACTTCGTTCAGTAACCTTGAATTAAAATTTCAAATTCTGTTTTACCAAAATAAAAAAGAACTTTTCACACTTTCAACGGAATATTTTTTAGCATACCTGGCAGTTAGGTTCAGCGTATTCATGATGACATAATGCTCAAGAGTTTTTGATAAAGGGCCTTAAACTTGGAATGTTATGCCACACATACCTTGTCAGAGATGAAGCTTTTACAGTTTGTGAAAAGTTACAGCTAAGTTTGTAAAGATGTGTGAAAAATCACATTCATTTTACATGGTGTATTTTGTCTTTGGGGACAAAATAAACCTTTGGGAATCCTGCACGTGTTACATCAAAGGATTGAGGAATTTTGGGTCTTTTAATTAGTTTTCTTTTTCACAACTTCCAGAAGTGAGCAAATTCTGAAGTGAGAGTTTGGCTGCGATAAACAAATGTGATAGTCATTTGTCGAGGCTTATTGTTTAGAACTTAAAGTCTGGTTGTAAGGTGACAGGGGGCGGTGGGTGTAGTCACCCTTTTCTCAATCCCTTTCCCCCCACAGACCACCGCCATCTATTTGTCATTTCTCTGCCTCCTCCAGCTCTGACTCCCCTTTTCTTCTCACCCGCTCACTTTCTCTTATGTAAGTAGTTCTCATTAATCACGGCCGGGCTTCGACTACTAAGGCTTGTATGGATTTTTGTCAAATTGCTTCTGCCATATAAATCTAGCACATATAAATGTGTGTGCATTCAACTCACAACTGATGTTTGATTAATGGGTGCGTGTGCATTTGCCTGTTCCACTGCAGATATTGGCCTCACAACAAGTACCATTCATACCTCATCTTTGGTGGGGAGATCACGTGAGTGAGCTCCGTCTTGGCTTACGGGTCATTGTGGGAAATCTATCATGTGACAGCAGGGGTCAGGGAGAGTCTAGTGGGTAAAAACTAGTGACCTGCACACACTGGAGACATATCACTCATCCTCTCTGCCAGTCCTGTTCCTGCCTTTTCTGTGTCCTAGTTTTCAGGTGAAAACCGTTCATCATGTGCAAAACTGGAGAGACGGGAGCAAAAACAATGACTGGCGGAACTTGAAAACTGCTGAGATATGCTCATGCTGCAGTTTCTCTTCAATGCAAAGATCCTGTGGCTCAAAAGAAAATATTGATCAGGATAGCTGAAATGAGCTGAACCAATTCTGCCCTAAAAAGACAGAACACAGTAACTATATTTGGTCAAACTAAAGTTATAACTTGTATCTCTACCTGTAATACCTGTACCTGTATACTACACTCATAGAAAGACAGCTAACCAGACAGCTAAAGTAAGAGGGCTATATTAAGTGCAAGCTAGCTTGTGAGATAGCCGAGACTAGTCTTGGCTAACAGTAAAAGAAAGTTTAGTTATTGATTCTTCTCCTACTTATTATCTGTAAATTAACAACAACATCAATTTTGATGAACTGACTGTTTGGTTATTTTGTTTGTTATTCCACATTTACAACAGCTAAACTTCTGCTAAATGCCACACGTGTAAGGGGCATACTTTTTAAAACCCTGATGGTAAATTGAGTCCAAATATGTGCATGTGACAAAGTGAGGGTGCGCGTATGTGTGATTCAGCCCAGGGGCCATAGCATCAAAATCTCACTCCAGCCAGGTAGCATCCTGTGAAGATTATCCAAAAGCAGTGTGCAGTATCTGCATTTTGGGGTTATATGGCCAATATTTTAGGGGTAAAAATAAAAAGTCTAAAAACATATAAAAAGAAAACATTACAAACTTTCCATCTGATTTACAGTTTGCTCGTCCAACCTGAAAACTTTAAATCTGTTTTTCTCAGCTTCACTGCTTCTGTGGAGAATTGTCAATCAGACAATAACAGGTCCACCATAATCAAAATTACAACAATACAAAGCAAGTGCAACAAATGCACTCAAATGAAAAGATTTCCATCAGAAGACATTGACTTCAGCACATTAAGTGTGGCCACGGGGTGAGGCGCTGACTGCATTTTCTTTTTGTGTCCATCTCTGCCGTGAAAGCAATAAAATTAACTGTAATGACATCGTTCTCGGGGGTGTGATGGCCGGCAAAATAAGCGCTGATAGAATTTATGTGATCACAATTAAATCTAAGTTATTGCAGGACTTTCCTTATGAACTTGTTTATTTGTTCCATCCACAACACATAAAAAAAGTTAGCCCTCAATCCCTCAGTGCATTCTTAAAATAAATATGAAATAGAAATCAATTTAACAAAGCCCTAACTGCTATTCCGCGGTTGCGCTAGAAAAATAAAATTCAAAGACAATAAAAAAGACATAAATTGTAAAATCAAATAGCTTCCTCTAAGGTTTATGGTCGAATTCCCCTCGCTGATGTGATTTTGAATCGTAAGTCCCCACCAGTGAGCATAAATGGAAACGGAATTTATATTAAAATGGCATATCTCATGTTTGATGTTGGAGAAGTGATCAATGATTTCATTAATTAGCTTTACATATTTAAGCTTGGGGAATAATACCTTTTGATATTCTCCCCATCTCTCTCTTGCCTTTATAGCATACTATAGCTGTTTCCCTTTCTCTCATCCTTTGGCTGCAGTTTTATCTGCCTGTCTGTCCCGCACTATCTTCCTGCATAAGCTGGTTGAACACGACACCACTGCAGAATGGACCTTTGATTCAGGTGAATGCCCGATTATTATCGAGGCTTCACCTAGGGCTCGTGTTCTCACTGTGTGGGAGGTCAGTGCAAGGCCGTGTGTTACGTGTGGGAGCCTGTTTGTAACTTTGCATAAAGACGGGTGATAACAGGGCAATGTCAGCTATGATTGAGGGTGATAGCTGCCTAGGGGGGTTTGTTGCTGCCAATGAAAAAGTATCAGGTGCTTGTGAACCTGTTGTGCAGCACTTTGTAGTGATACAATGGAAATAACACTCACGCCCACAAAGAACTGTTTAAGTATGGCATGTTATATCATTCTAAAAGGTGTAGTCTGCATTTACAGGTGTAAATCTGTAACCGTAGTTTTGCAAGCTTGTGCAGTGACGTTTGTGTCTGTAAGCTTAGTTTTGCAGACTTTTCTTTTCTGTTTCAAACTCCGTTTTGCAAGTCCCATTATAAAAACATATGTCTATATTTCTAAACATTGATTTTTGTACCTTATCAAAAAAGTGAATGTCACTGCACGTTTGCAAATGTACGGTTACAGAAACAAAACCTTGTTTTCAAGTCCACCTTTTTGAATAAGATATTATAATAATAATAATCCATATTTAAGAAACTGTATTTTTGTTGCTCATGCCTCCTGCTATGTAATATCCGTGCACCTAGTAATTTTTGCACAATGGCTTTTCTTATTAATTATGGTATTCAAAGTATTCAGTCACTGTGTTATTCATTTTTTTTAAATCTCACTACAGTTTATTGGTATGCACCGCCTAAACATTAATTACATTCAAATTAATTCTATTTTGTCTTCAATTCCCCCTTTCTCAATAGAAAAATGAATACTACCCGCTGATTATTCCATGCCAGGCAACTCAAAATGCTTCAGAGAGGACAAGAAAATGAGCGAATCCATTTGCATATCAACATGATTCAAACCTAGAAGTGGCATCTTTTGAAGACAAACACGCAGAGGAAAAAATGGTCACACGTTTGAATTTGCGGCTGAAATCGTACATAAACAAAACTTCCCAGCCTTGTGGAAAAAACAATGTTTCTTGGCAGTTAATTTGGGGAATGATATGACACAACAGTGCCGTTTGTCATGTTCTTACCGTTCGTCTTCTGATATTGCTGTGACAGTTGAGAGGAAAACCTTCTCCAAATTATTGAACTTCAGAGATGTAATTTTACAGTGCATTGCAGTTTTCTATTGAGACCCCATTAGCGGTTTAAGGGGGTTGCAGAGGATGCTGTGTGCTGTTAATCAGAGCGTGGCGAAAGATGTAGAAGGGATCTATAATCACCTAGACTGTAATCATGTAAAACATCACCCAGACATACAGGCAAGATAGGAAACGCACATTATAAAACATCTGAATATATGCACATAAATGTATATACCCATACAACTGGCATGGTAGGAAAAAAGGCCAAAAGTGACACTTTTTGAGTGTTGCACCACACACAACTCACTCACTACATGTATATAAAATTGTATCTAAAGAGTATGATCATTAGTTTATACCATTAAAATAGTTTTTTTTAATTATTCCAACACCTGGATCATTCAGTCCTCAAAACATTTTGCAATTAAAACTTTTACACTGACTTACTTACTGAGTGCACTGTTCTTTACATTATCAAATGACCATGTGTTATGTGAAAGTGTTGCTTGTAATGATGAACCCACAGAAAAGTATGACCTAATTCTGTACTTCTGCTCAGCTCTACCAACCTTTTAAGCAAAGGCAGCTAGTATGAAAAGTTTTGTATGCTAGCCTAGCAAAAATCGGCAGACAAGTTAGCAGTTAGCTTGTGAACATAAAACATCTAAAAGTGTACATATTTTATATTTTTCAGTTGAGTTGGTTGTGACTAAAACAGATCTGAAAAGGGAAAATAATACAGATTTTACATTGCTCAAATGAATATTGCTTTGTGTGTAAATAGGCTGTTTGCTAACATGTTAGCCATAACTACTCATAACTACCACATTAGCAATAACTACCTTATACAGCGATACTTTGACTGACTTTCAGCTTTCTTTGCTGCCACCAAGTGGCCAACAACTAAGTTAATGCACCTTTAAATAATAGTTATACGGATAATATAGATTAATATACTAGAATATGTATTCTTAATGCTGGATATTTATTTTTGAAGTGAAACTACATTATTACACGGTTTGGTTAACATACTGAGATTAATGTTACATGTAAGTGGCTGGAAAAGTGTTGACATATGTGCAACAATGTATAAGGCAGTTGTTTTAAATAAGGCAATATTGTACTATGGTATTGGTCTTTGAGCAATTAAAGGCTTTTAAATGTATATATTTTATTCCAAAAATGAGGAAACCAAATAGACTGGAGAGACAGAATTTGTTTTACCATGTTATATTTTAATTTCTGCAGAGACAAAAATGACAAGCAATTTATTTACACAAACCTGTACAAAAGCAAATTAAATTATGTAAAATATCTCATAAATAGAAGTGGACTTGCGTTCAATACACTTTGCCATGTTCAGCTAAGCTGCGTGCATAGTGACTCATATTAAAACGATGATAAATTTGTTCCTCAATTTCTATATCAACATCCAAGTCGCAGGACAAATAGTAATGGTTAATATTACAAATCTCATTACACACTGTGAAGGCTATATGAATAGAGGAGAGCACAGACTGAACACACACCTCGGGCAGCAAGATACAAACATTTTGATGGTAGGTGTTCCGTACTTTAAAAAAAAATAAAGAAATCCATTATAATACCATCTATCATCCAGGTCTGCAGCAATTACCTCACTGAATATCAGAAATGAACAAATGTACACTGTGTTGAGTGTAGTTGCCAAATCATGGCATTTTTTCTTTCATGTCTTCTTCTCGTTTTGTCTGAGGTTCGCACTGCGGAGTCTTTGTTTCCACTTCATCTGATCTAGAATTTCAAAGCATCACCTTGCAATATTATAGCAAACTTCGCACCGCACTTATTTGTAGGACAGGGTTTCATCACCTCCTGATATGCATATACTGTAAATCTGCGTACGGGTGTTGTGTTGCTCGGCACATCCTGAGGAGTGTGTGTGTGTGTGTGTTCTGTCAGCTCCTCTCCCTTGCAGCCTCTCCCCGCCACCCACCCCCAACACACTTCCACTCCTCCTAGTAAACCGTCACATTAGCATTTTTATCTCTAGGCTCAATCAACTCTCAGCAGTCAAATGTCTCCAAGCATTTTTTTTTCTTTTTTCCTCCCTCTATCTTTCTACGATTCTATATCAGTCCTAGAGCTTGTTTCATGCACAATGAAGGTTACTTAACCTCTGATGTCATACATGTACATGAGTGGAACACGACAAAAAAATCCATTATATCATTATTATTACTACCAACAAGCAACTTTTGAATGTACCTGTACTCATTTGGTAATGCACTATGCTAGGAATGGATATTTCAACAAGATAATTGAACCCAGTGAACAATAGCAATTTGAATATTAGACTTACAGGCTCACTGACATTTGACTGGTCGTTCTCCAAGAAGCCTTTGACATCATGGGATTTCATCTAAGATATGCAAATGTATTCAGTCCATTCTTAAATGCCACCCCATCTATTTTAGTAAGCATGTCAACTTAATTGTTTATGCACCATTCCAAACCAACATTTAATCATACCAATTGGTATAAAAAGGCACAATTGCATATTTGCATTCACTCTAGTATTTTTTTATGGTTGTTTTTTTTTCTTTTTTCAGAAGCACTAAATATACAAAGTGGCACCAGATAAAGAAAAAAAGTAAAACACATAGTTACACTGTCATGATCATTTTCACGGTTTTGACTGTTATCATTTAACAAATCAGTGTATGGGATTACAAAGTAAAATGCAAGGTGAAGATAAAAAATTGCAAATCTCATGTTATAAAGGTGATGTAAATGAAACATGAAAGATATGAGTTTGTGTGATGACATAAGAGACAATGATGACATTTGATTAAGTATGAAAAAAAAATTATAATAAACGGTATGGTCATAACTCATGTACTAAGTTGTACTACATGTTTCTTTAGGTTTTAACAAAAGCAAGCAACAAGGTGGATTTCCATGTTTACAGGGAAAACGTTTTTTTGTACATTTTGTTTTACAGTTTTTTCTTCTTCCTTCTCAGTAAGTGAAGTAAGTTCCCATTAAACGTGCAGTAAAAAGTAAATATTTATGTATACAGTTGATATAGGAGCACTTTCTTTCGAACAACGAGTAGTACTTACAGACTATAGATTGCCGGAATGCAGAAAAAGCAGCTCCGGTCAAACCAAAGGGGTTTTGCTAACATACAAAAGGTTCCATTGCATCTGATATTCTTTTGCTTTATTACAGTCATGAGAGTTTGCGCCTCTGTAGGTGCGAAAAAGAAACATCACTGTAGACAGGGAGGCACAACATCTCAACAAATGTCATGTGTCTGTGTGTAAGTGGTCAGAAAGCGTCAGCTCTGAGGATGGTAATTAACGGATGTTTCTTTGAGACATCACATTCTTATCACATCACATTCTTGATCCTTTATTAAAAAAATCTAAATGTAATGTGTACTTAAAGCAAAGTTCTCCCAGAAGGATATTTTTGTGTGTAATGGGTGGGGGGGGGTCGCTTCATCCTGTTTGCGAAGCTTTGGTTTCACTTTGACACCTTTTCTCTCATTGTGTAATCCAAACTCTTCGTGCTATCTGCGCGCGCACAGACTTTGCTTTTTCATTGTTCTCCATTGAGCTGATTCTTACATTCGTGCTCAAAGATGCCATCGCCATGTACTATGGAAAGCAACATCTACTAGTGCTGAAAGGGACTCTGGGACAGCCATGTGTGGGTTAATGTCACCTTGACGGCTTGAGAAGAAGTGAAAAAGAAGTTGATGCTTGTTGGTCACGTGTACATTATGATATTTATTGCTCAGTCTATCACACAACAAAAAAGGAATAACAGTAAAAAGCTGTCCTTGCAGCTGTTTTAGGACCAGCTTGGCCATGTTTACACCCTCCTAAGCCTATTATCGGTGTGCATCTACAGTGTACACTAAATCTAGCCAAAACACACACACTATATACTGCATATCTGGCCCATACACACATACAATTTCAATTGCACCTTCATAATTTAAAATTTAGCACGCCACACTGTGCTTACCCAGGATTTTCGGTCAGTGCAGCAGCGCCACTGGCCTCAGTTAAATGAATCGGCTTTTCTGCCTCTGCGTATTTGTGTGTCTGCGTGTGAGATTGAGTAAAACGGATATTACAACTTGATATAAACAGTAGCATCCCACTGAGGTGATCCAAATATGCACAAACTTCTACACACATGCTTTTCCAGCCAATGCGGTGATAGGTCATGGCTCTAAGATTTTGCATCTCGAAAGAGGGTTTGGTCTCACCAATCAAAGACGGAGAACGAGAGACTGAGGAAAGGTAGCAAGACAAAAGGGAATGACAGCAATTAGCGTTGTTGCTGGGGTCCAATGTTTATGTACAATGAGTAACTTTTCACCTGTGAAGCGCGTACACACTGGTAAGTTCATCATGTGTTCACAACAGCAGGGTTGTAGTCTGTAGCAAGGTGGTGTTGCAGCAAATTCCATTGCCTCGTTTTTCTCTCAAACAACCTCCATTTCAAGAGAGGACTGAGACAAGTGTTGTTTTAAAGCTTAGTCTTTCCCGTCCTTGTAAGATTTGAATACAGTCAAGTTTTGGTCTGCTAGTGAGCAACTTTTATCACAAACAGTCAAGATGACAGCTCAGTGTGATAGAGACCAAAAATGTTGAAAGTTGTTGCAGCCACTGAACATCATGGCCACAGTGCTGCACTGTTCTGAAATATAAAAAAAAAGGCATAACCACTGTGAAGTCAAAATAGTCCACATGTACAGCTTTGTTTCTAGAAAAAACAAACAGAAAAACAAATTTGTACAGTTTTATCTTCAGGGAATGGGGCTTTCATGGGGGGGGGGGGGGTAATGCATGCATGTACTGTATATGTAAAATGAGTTGATTATTGTACAGATTGACTGTCAGGCAGCAGATCATGTCCCAAGAGCCCAACTCGCCAGTGGAATAGCCTCATCCCAAGTTCCATCAATTCCCTCAACAGTTCTTCCTCATCCTCCTCCTTTTTTCCAGGTCATGGCCAGAATTAGCACTTTAAAAATGGTACTATGTTTATATATCCACTTAGAATTTTCATTAAGGAGCTGTCGTGTAAGTCTTTGGAGAAAATTTAGTCCTACCTTGTGTGGAACAAGGGTGGCTAAAAACTTCTAGAGCTGTAACGGTGGTGGGTAAGCAACTACGCGTAGTGTTTTATTTTAATGCCAAATGTTGTGGCACCGCAGATGTGTCTAACCCTCCCAGCTCACAGGTACACCTCCCGTCGCGTCAGAGTACCACAGGACGTGGGCTTGTACTCCCCAGTAGGTGCCAGAGGGATCTCCTCGGTGGGGTGGCCCAGCGCCTCCTCCCCACCTCCTGGCGAGCCGTAGGAAGGCGAGCCAAAGGCCTCGTAGGAGGAGGAGGAGGAAGCCATCTTCTTGTTGAGCAGGTTGCGATTGCGGTCGCCCCTCATGTGAGTGGCGGTGGGGTCTCCGTTGGCCATGGCGGCCATGGCGAGGGTCTCTTGGCTGCCGGGCTGCTCTGCGCTGCTGCTGCCGCTGCCGTTGCCGCTCATGAAGGTGGAAAGCTTTGGTTGTTGGGGGGTGGTGGTTGACTTGGATGGCCGTCGCTCAGGCGACGTGCGCACAGGCATCCAGCAGGAGTCCGAGTGGCCGTACTCGTCACATTCCCGGGTGCACTTGCCAGTCATGGCTACGTCAGGCAAAGGCCGGGCGTCTGGGGGAAGCAGAAGGAGGAAAACAACGTTAAATGATACAGTTTGTTTCACCGAAGTGGGATATTTAATGTTAAACTAACACTTTTGACTAACAATATCTCCTAGCACTGAGTGTTTGGTGTGGTACGTGTCACATGATTTGGCTATTATGAATTCCTTCATTAGATGCGTGAATCTGTATTTTCTCCCTAATTAGGTCATCACCGCATCTGAATGTTAATGGAGAAGGTGAAAAACAATTAAAAAAAAATAAAAAAACTGGTCACAGTGGTTACCAGGCACCTGTTGTCACTGCTAATGTAGGTTCTTCATTTTATCACCAGTGAATAGAATTAAGCTTGTACGGATAAAATTGCATGTTTTCATGCAGAACCCATAACCACATGACAGAAACGTTAACAGAAAACAACAATGACAAGAAGACTCCACTGGCTACGACGACAGCCTCAAACTAAAACACAGTGGCGTGGATCAGAGTTGAAATAATGTCATGCTTCAAAACGTGTTTGTGCTGAGAGGAGAACGGAAGGGAGGGGGCAGCGATGGAGAGAGCAGTAGTAGGAGGTCGGTTTGTGTTTTCCAGTTTGCCCTGATCAAAAATTGAAGACGCACAATTAGGCCTGCTTCTGTGTGTGTGCAACTGTAATGTGTGTGATGGCCAGTATGTTTGTGAGATGGGTGCACCAACAACACCCTATTTTCTTATCTGATGATTGACAGATGGCAATCACATCCTGATCTAAGTAGCTTAATAGCTTTGTGTGGCTAAAGCACCCTGATATCCTCTTAAATCCATTAATAGGGGTCTTAACCAATTACCTAGCTGGGAGCTGGCCTCAGATTAACTGCGTCTACTGTATTATTGTGGAAAGCAAATTATGTGCTTACAATGCTACACAAGGACAACAGGTTTGACAGATAACCCTACTGCTGTGAGACAGCGCAAGAGTTTTTCCAGTGCAATATGAGAAAGATAATTATCCCAAATACAGCAAACCAGAGCTGAGTATCTGGCTCAGTATAAGACAAAAGCTCTAAGGAGGGGAGGAAGGAAGGAGTCTACTCCAAAGCCCTGACCGGATGCTTAGACATTGCACAGTGCCAGATTTAATAAGAGTGCCAATGTTGTAGAGATGCTTTGTTAGATGTAATTTATTCATGACCTGAAGTATGGAGAACCAAAATCAAGCAAAAGCGAGGGTGAGTGCAAACCAAGCCAAGCATGCCTTTGCCCATAGTAAAAAAGAAAAACAAGAGTTAGGACCATGGCTTACTTTTAATGCTCTTTTTCTCCTGTAAAGAAAAAAATAGAACAGAAATCACTCTTTATGTTTTACACTTATGCCATGTATATATATATATATATATATATGTTTATTTATACTGTATGAGAATCCTTGCGCAGCAACTAAAAGACACAACAGCACCAAAACAGTGTTATGCAGAGCAGACACGTGACTGAAGACACAATGGAGCCGAGACGAGGAAAAGCAAAGAAAGAAGAGATAGGAAAAACAGAATGAGAAACTCAAACTGATTTGAGTTTTTAATCTACAAATGAATCACTTGTTTGACTATGAATGCCTTTCATCAACACATTCGATATTACTTCAAGAGTGCCATTCCTGTGCTGCCAGAAATCTTACTTCTGCTAAAGACCTATTAAAATCCATTTTCAAGTCACAAATTACCTTTGCAAAGCATCAAACAACGATTGCCGGTCAATATATAGCCAATTCCTCAGGGAGCAACTGTCACTTGATGGAAAAATCAAGTCACTTTTTGTCATTAGGGAGCCCAAACAACTGAGCAGTTCTGTTTAATGAAAGATGAATAGCTAAATAGACGAGAAGAAATGCCTGAAAATAAATCAAAATAAAGAGATGCAATGGCAACCACAACTGGTTAACATGCCAGCTGATGCGGTGACAACACAACAGTGGGTATGGATCATGGCATGTAAGAACGGACGTCTTTGTCTCCCTCTCCCTCCTTTTCCTCTGTCTCATCCCGACAAACACAGCCATCAAAGAGACAAGCGGACACCAGGTACTCGATTGTCTTGCTCATTTACACCTCTGATTGAGCCATCAGGCTGCCCACAATGCACAGCGGCTCTCGCGAGGCCTCCGCGCCCTGCTCCCGAATGCTCATCCAACTGCCTCCTCGGCCCAGTCACATTCAGACAAACTAGTGAAAGAGAAATCAGCGGGGAGGAC
Source organism: Nannoperca australis (assembly GCA_036023655.1). Taxonomy (NCBI): domain Eukaryota; kingdom Metazoa; phylum Chordata; class Actinopteri; order Centrarchiformes; family Percichthyidae; genus Nannoperca; species Nannoperca australis. The sequence goes on from JAVQJD010001074.1 coordinate 42,655, forward strand.
CTCTTGCTTCCTCCGGCTCTCGTGGGTAAGCGGCCAACCTGCCCTGCTCGGTGAGCTGCTGCTGAGGTAGTTAGCCGGCGCTCCGTGTGTTGTTCACACTAAAAGGAGGCTGATTATTTCCTAGCCATGGTCTATTGACTCCGCAGGCCTGCGAAAAATGAAGACGTTTCGCACTGAGCTAATGAACTGGGCTGCTATATCAAAGCAAAATGCTCAGTTTTTTCCCCTCTTTCCTTCTTCAAAACTGTCAACTCCCCCTGAGGATGGGCCATCAATATGAGTACTCGGAAACCACTTAAATCCATCTGTAGCTCTGGACAAATAAATACACTTGAGTCCGATTCAGGACTAGTTCTGTTGCCTGATGGTTTAGGAGTAGTTAGGCAATGCTAAATTAAATTTAACGTCTCACAAAACTCCATCAGATTATTATTGGTTATTTATATTATTTAAAATAGACACATCACTTTCCCTCTTAGCTTATAAACCCTTGCTGGCTTGTTTGATTCTAACTTTACTGTATTTATAAGATTGTAAATAAAAGCAAGTGCACGACAGTGTGGTTGAAAAATAATCAATTGTAATTGTTTCTGTGGAGAAGACACGCACTGTTGCTTCCAAACATATCCATAAGCCCTTTCAAGACCCAATTCAGAAATCAGGACGTAGAAAATATCTTCAAAGGAAAGCTCTGAGAGCACATACAGCGCTGTAGAAGGCTTTTGTTAGTTATTCACAAATATCCCCGCGAGCCCATGCTATCAACCACAACATAATACAAGTGGGTCACTCTGCTGTGTTAAAAAGCCTCCCAGAGAGTTGAACAAGGAGGCCCTCCATCCCAGGTTACGTCCCCCGGGGGCGCAGGCCTCGTCGTCTGGGGATCCAGAGCCAGGAAACAGTGGCGTGGCCTGGGTGCCACGGGCAGGGCCCCACTGTCTTCTGTCGCTGGGTGAGAGGAGGGCTGGTCTGCTCAGAATGGCCCGCAACGCAAGCCATTAGTCCTCTTTTACATTTACTCAAAAGAGGCTTCCGGAAAAGAGAAGGGGGTGATTGGCAGACGAGTTAGAGGGGTGACGGGCAGAACGGAAGAGCAGCAGCTTTCCCTGAGATGTAATTCCATACGGACAAAAGTCGTGCGCTGCTGAAGTGATGATTACCCAGTGAGACGCCACTCTAGAGCAGTGCTCCGAGATATTTGTGCCTCATACTGTGTTTATAGTGGTGGCTTTCTTCATTTGTGCAAGAAGGCAGGCTGAAAGTGGGCCAGTGGCTGCACTGTTTGAGCGGTGGCTTTTCTTAGCTGGCTTTAGTCAGCCACTTTATCAGCTGACTAGCTTACACTGTGGGATATTTCAAAGAACCTCCACTGCTGGGGTACAGTAGCAATTTGACGCGGTGTCTTTAGCGCTCGATGTTGCAGTGGTAGGGAGGAAAAAAACCAGAGGGTTAGGCTTTCATCGCTTCGGGCCACATGCACGCTAATGTCTGTTTGTTCGTGTCATGGCACTGTACACTGTGTTTTCACTGTAGCACGTCAGCAAAGTCCACATTCATCTACGTCACCAACGCTTTCACTTGTTGTGTACAGCTGTAGTAGTCCCCCGCACCATCACTTCTTCCTCTCCTTCTCGTTTCTATATTTCACTATCAACCACCGCTACACACTGAAGCCGCACGACCTTTTGCCTTCTTTTTTTTTCAGCAGATTCAGCCCAAAAACGCTGAGGAATTGGGAGGAAGGGGAAGGAGGGAGAGTTGGGGGGCAGAGAGGGAAGAGGACAAAATAGAGGTGATGTGCCTGCATGCATTTTTGTGTATTGTGTGTCTACACTGTGTCTTTGACAGACATTGCAGTCGGCTGGACAGCAGATAGGGGTCAGAGCGGAAAGGGAGGAGGAGGGCACGTGGGAGAGGGCGAAGACAAGGATGATGAAGAGATGGAGGGATAGACAGAAAGAGAATAAAGGAGAGAGAGAGAAGGAGGGAGAGTGTATGTGCTGAGTATAGCAGGGTCAGGGCCTGGGAGAAGGGAAACAGCAGATTGAGTGGAGAAGACAGCATGGCTGCCTCTGGGCCGTCACAGGCCAAACACACTGCCAAAGAGAGCAGTGGAGAGGCGAGTAGGGGAGATAGGAGGAGATGAGAAAGAATAGAGGACAGGACGAAAAGACAGAAGAGGATCGCAGGAGGAGAAAGTGTGATGATAAAGGGAACTTTGAGAATAGAAGACCGTACTGTAAATAATCTGGGCTCACTGGTGTCCCCACGTGCTCTCACACATGCTCATATTAATTTATCAGTCCAATTGATTTAGCCTGTTTAAGGTTTCAAATGATGTCTCTAACAATGAAATCCTGTGTGCAGGCAGATACCAGGCACCGCTCACCTCTCCAGTAACCTAATCTAATAAACTTCCCTCACATTCCCTGCATTAAGAAAACTTAAAAAAAAAAAAAAACACTTTAACGTAATGTCATTTGAGTCACTCGTGCACATGGTTCCAATTTTCTTCTCAATCAAGACAAGAAGAAAGAAGGTTTTCATGGCTCGGGCACAGAAGGCACGAGAGGGGTGCCTGCTTGAGAACGGTGAGTCTAGCTTGGAAATGGGCTCGTGATTGCCTCGCACCCCTCATCAAAGGCCTCCCTGTATGGACAGATCTATTTCGCGCGGCAGAGCAATCAGCGTGAAGATGACAGTGTACATTGCTGCTGGGTGTCATACAGATTACTCTGTGCGGCTGAGGGAGGGAAAATGAAATATTTATCCTGAAAAACCAGCTGTTGTAAATAGTCAGGCCTTCGTGACAGAATGGGAGAGGAGAAAGAAAAAGAGACGCATGGAATGTGATACAAGGAGACGGCAACAAAAAGAGACAGAGATAGGAATGAAACTCAAACCAAAAGCAACACCGAAGAGATCTAGCATGCTCTCCGCAGTTGCTCTGCAACCGTCTTTCTTGTTTCTGCCTTTCTACTCATTCTCGCCTCTAATAGGGTCCCACTTAATTAGGTGAAACTCGCCGACTAATTACGGTGTAAGAGCGAGTCTCCCCGTGTTTGGCTGTCTCGCTTTGCAGGGCCCCTGTGGCATCGCCTCGCAGCTGAGAGGTCCTCAGCATCAAAGACAGACAGGCACACAGACACTCGCTGAACGCACACACACACACACACACTCGCAACTAAAGGTGGCTGCGGGGAAGGAAAGGAAGGAAATGGAGAGAAAAAGAAGAAGAAGAAGAAAGAGGCCCGAGAGGAGAAAATAAGGTGAGGGAGGAAGTGTTCCTGAGAGAAGGAGAAAGGAGCGGCGAGAGAAAAAAAAAATAGGTGCTAAATTATTAACGCTTTGACGGCGAGTTCAGACAGAACAATATCCACAGGAAAAAGCGATATTTGTCTTTCTCTTGCTGAGATGTTTGCCAGACAATTAAGGAGGGGATGGAAGAGAGATAGATACGCAGTGGCGCAAGGGGAAATGAGAACAAAAGGGGAGTCCTGGGGAGCGATGACCTTTGAAAACGCGAGTCATGGCGTGCACCGCCAGCAACGGCTTTAATTGATGGCATTAACGTCAGCAGTGGAGATCTTTTTTCAGTGGCACAGTAAGTTAAAGCCAAACCTCAAACACGTAACCCCTGTTGGTCCAGTTAAGATCTTGTAAGTGGGAGGCCAATTTAATCGAAGCGGCAGAAAATAACACATTTTCCACCTCTCCTAATTACTGTTCTATACTTAAAAATGTTTTAGTTTTTTTTATCCTTGATGCTTTTATACAAATCACACCCCGTTCATCAGCCTCCATGACCCACATTTGCCCTTTTCCAACATCATTCCCTTTCTCAACACCAGCACCTTTCCACGTAACCTTTTTGCTTTAGCAGTGTTGCTTGCAGGCCAGCTGGAGCAATGCTGTTGAGAAGTGGCAGCAGGCGATCCATTCTCTGCCTTTCTGAGCTTCTTGAAGTATTTACTGCCTGGCAAGGGCAACTAAAGGAATAATCTGGAACCCCAGCCGTGCCTCGAGAGGTGCAGGACAGGTCCAAAGAAAAAAAAAAACGGAAAGCAGGGGTTGAGTGAGTAAGTTAGTGAAAAGATACAGAGAGCCCTGATCGAGTTTTGTAATGAGCTGTCACCTTCATTTGCCTCGCTCTTCGAGATGCCCAGCCTCTGTGTGGAACAAAGACTCTGCAAATACACATCCAGGACTTAAAGCACATCATTTTATAGGTGTGGGTAGATGACGATATCACTCCCTTTTCATTCTTCCTCGTTTAGCTGCTGCTGCCTACTTGCTAACTCGCATTACAATAACACTGCAGGAAGGCATTATGGGTATGATATGGCTGCTTTTCTCTTCCAGCAGGGTCAATACTCTTTCTGGAATAATGAATGTACTGCGGCCCGCTCCTGAGGTAATTAATTGAAGAGAGATTAACTGGCATAATTGCATTCTGGTGACGATCTCTCAGCCAATTATCAAATGCAGCTTGCACTCTTCCTCCCCTCGGCACACGTCCTCTCTCCCTGGGTCTCCACCTCGTTCTCTCTGTGTGCCCGTTTGAGCAGTCCGCACTCAAGCCCGTGAGTAAAGTGTCCCGGCATGTCATGCGCCCTCATTCATCATGCATGCATGCGCGCAGACGAAGCTTCTCGTACAGCTGGCTGGTTGTCGTGTTTACCGGAAGCATTTTATTTCTCTCCCTCTCTCTCTCTCTCAGGTATGCACACATAAATGCAGACACCATAGACAGTGTCCTCAGAGCACTTGTGACCCCTAACCTCATCTATAAGTGGAACAACAGCAGGATGATGTGGAGAGGAGAGAAGCAGGGTGACTCATCCACTCTGCTAATAAGAATGATGGTGCTGGCTTCCTGCCAGACACACACAAGACTACAGAAACAACACCTAACTCAAAAATACCTCCCAAATAGCTTCTGAAATCCACAAAAAACGTGATTTTCAGGTTTTCACACTTAAAATGACCTTTACTAGCTATGACAACTCACATGCTTGTATATGTAATGCATTTACGCCCGGAAAAACACCCAATTAACGCACCGTGTCTGTTTTCTTCAGCGTGGCACCCTGAGCTTATACAGAATACTCTGGAAGACCTGTAAGGATTAGCATTAGCCGCTCTGCTATGGTGCACACATGCAACACTGCTAGCAACCGATAAAACAATATGGCAGTCTCAGCTCATTTTCACACTACACAGACTGCTACTGTGTGGTTGTAGCAGACCTTACATTAACCATGCAGCGTGTGTGATGCTTGTGTGTGTGTGTGTGTGTGTGTGTGTGTGGATGCTCGGCATTCCCAGCCACCGACAAGAAGAAAAGCACACAGCATTATTTGATAAGACAAACACAGAGTACGGATGAAGGGGTGGTGGGTGTGTAGAAAATGGTAGGGCTTACTGAGCTACTGTCAGTGTGTGAGCGAGGGGTTAAATCAGTTTAAAAAATGTGTTTTTTTATTGTTTATTCTTCCTCTAAATTCTTTCTCTCTCACACATACACGCTATCTCTCTCTCCCTCTCTCTAGTCTTTAGAAAAAGAAGTGTCATTGCTTCTTCTCCACTGTTACTCTTATCGCACACTCCCAGGCACACTCACACAATAGTCAGTATTGCACCATTAAATGGTTATTTGTCAAAATACAATTTCGATTAAATCCTCCCTAAAATAAAAAAAGACAAAGTCTGTGATTTGGGCTTTTGACTGATCGTACTAATAAGAGAAAACATCAGAATCATGGTTAGGCATACTGTTGGTCTACAGGGGGAAAGAGGTGAGAATTGTCTGAGTGTATTAGGTTTCGAAGGTGACTTGGTAGTTTAAAAATATGATAGTAACCAGGGCTTTGGTGGACTTTTTATCTGATACAATAAAAATGAATGGTGACTGAACAGAACATGGTTAAAGTTAAGCCCATGTTCAGTCCTAAGCAGCATAGTGTTATAGCGCATGGCAAAGACACTCTCTTTCACACTAGCAGCAAATTTGCATCAGAATTTCATTATGTGTCTTAAATTTTGTGTGACCTACATATCACAAATAATGATGTATTCATGCGTTACATAATTTCTGTTTCAAAATAAAAAAAGGCACCAAAGCAACTCCTTTTTTTTGCATTTGCAGTAAAAGAAAATATAACAAAATAAGAGAAAGTAATTCGCTCTCAGCTCAGTTGCAATCAAAAATGTACTCCCTCAGCACCTGATGTCTAAAACAAAGGTTCCACTTGTGATAAGTAGTTAGCAGTGGCGGGCTAGCTAGTTAGCTTGTGAGTGAGCCAAATAACACCCACTATCTACCATGCTTGTCATCCTGAGTGTAGCGATTAGCTCTCAGCTGCTAGCACGGGCCCGGTGAGTCACGACCTTAATGGAAGGCTAGTGGTGGAAATGTGGTGGGGGTAATTATGCTGAACTCAAGGGACAGGCTTTCAGTTTTTCAGCAGGTAGGCTCAAACACATCCCAATGAGCTCCACTCCAGGGCAGAAAAGGCAAATTATCCGGGGGGCCTATGTTTTCCAGAGGGATTCGTTTTCTGTGTTTCAGCAGGTTCACAAAACACGATGGACTCTCGTGTTCTGCCTCAAGTCCTGTTGATTCAGGTGGAGATACGCTTTCTGTTTACTTTGCAGTCTACCTTTGTGAACATTACAAATCTTTACAATATGGGACCAAAAATATAATAATAATAAAGTTGGACTGTGGATTCAATGTGACAGCATTGCCTGTAACCCTTTACTTGGTTATTTTTTGGATCTTTCCTATCTGTCATGATGATTTTACAAGCTTAATTTGTAAGATATTACCATGTAACAACTTTTCCTAGCCTTTGAGAGTAATGTCCGTGTTAACCAAACAAGCTGTCAGACAGGTTTTGGAGAATTTTCCTTTAAGAACAGACAGAACACCTAGTGGGAAGGTTAAAAACAAACTGCATCAAATGGCTCTGCACAGTGCAGCCCCTTGATGAAAGTGCTAAAAGGATGTGCCAGTCAGCAAATAGGTTTTCCAGCACGTCTTTAATGTATCCTTGAGTCTGACCAGGGTGCCTCTGCTGTGTAAAACCACCCACAGCCTTTGAGTGTTCAAAAATGGAAGCAAGGGCTTCTGTGACAGCATGAAGGCCTCACCCTGCATAGCAGACATCTGGTAAAGGCTTCTTGGTCAGCTCAATTTGCATACTAGTCATATGAAGAAGAACATGTCCAGATATACTACGTAAAAACAAAATGTCATTGTTATCGGGCTTGTTCCCACTAGGAGAGGCTTGGGAGCTCGGTGCGAATTGTGGTCTTTGATTTCTTGAGTGCCTTAAACACGATCCAGCTCGACTTGCTCGGGCAGAAGCTCAGAGCGATACAGCCTGATAACGCCAAGGTGTCCTGGATTATAGACTTTCTCACAGATAGGCCACAGTTTGTTCCCTCCCGGAGCAGTATATTGGATTTGCTGCTGCAGAGCTGCACTGTGCTGTCACCTTCCTCATTCGCCTCCTATCTTTGACTTGAGACTCAACTGTGGGTCACGCCACCTCCAGATTTTCTCTGATGATTCCTCCATTATGGGATGCATCCGTGAGAGAGAGGAGGAGGTGTCTATGAGTATGATGGGAAGATCTGCTGCGTGGTGCAAGGAGGACCATCTGCAGCTGAATTTGTAAAATGAAAAGGCTTTTGAAGAGGATATCCGATGGATAAGACTTAGTGGCACTTGTCCTAGAGTTTTCACTGATCTCTGTCTGCACATTGTTTTCCTGTGTAACCTTAATGATATTTTTAATGTCCCCATCATGTGTTTTGAGGTTGACAGCGTTGATAATAACAATTCATAATGCACGTACATATTTGTCCTACGTTACCCATGTGTTTGTATGCATCCGTGTGTCAACATAAGGACGTGCCAGCTGTGTGTGCACTTCCCACGTCCTGTCCCCCGTCCCTAAGAGGTTTTGCATGTTGGGTCAAATTATGTAGCGTGAAGAAGCAAAAAGCCCATCGGAACTTTTTCACTATCTTTTCCTCCTTGCCCTGCTTCACTAGCTAAGGGGGTGTCAGCGACAGTGGCACACCACATCTTAAACATTCATCAGTGCATGATTCTGTTCCCAGCAACAAACGCCACAGGGAGACAACAAGGCTGTTCTCAGTCATCAATCAAATGTCGCTTTCTCTCCTTGAAGCTCCGAATCTAGATTTTTAATGCAAGTGGAGAACGGAAAGCAAGTTCCGCGTTAACATTCGCACGTATCACACGGATGAACAAGAAAGGGAGATGAAAACCAGCCCTGGATTCAAGTCACTAACCATGCACCTCTTTCAACCCACAATACACCCTGCTTAGCAGGCCAGTTTAGCAATATAGAAGTACAGCACCATGGCTGGAGCCATACACAGTGTATTATTTAAAGCACCAGGGGCCCAATTTGTCACTCTGGCGGGCTCATCACAGGCGAACATCCCTTATGAAATGCACTTTTCACGCTGCCTGTCGGAGGGATCAAAGCAGCAGCAGCAGCAGCAGCAGCCTTGCCCGTTTCTCCCTCTTCAGTTTTCCTGCTCCGATTCCCACTGACAAAATTAGTCAATTTAAACCAAATGGATCCCCTATCAAAATAACAAGAACGAGTGATTGAGATAGACAGGGAGAAAGAGATTCATATCGTGGGTGGGTGAGCTTTGGACAGGTGGGCCGTAACTGCGGAACACTCTCTTGTGTTGACTGACAATGGTGCGATATAGGACATAAATGCCATCACTGTGTTAGAGATGGATCAGCTTTCATCTCAATGGGGTACATGGTAAGATGTAGTGTGGTAGAAATAATTTCTGTTTCTATGAGAGTCACATTACATATGTGGCCATTGAGGGCCTGTTCTTAAGCCATCATCTGATATATAAGTAGATGCATCGTTTCTAGTGTAATCTTGTGATTTTTACACATTGTGTCCATTTTAACAGAACAGTTTTGGCTAAACATAAAACATTCAAGCGAGCCGTATCCATCTGAGGTGCAGATGAAGGCATTTAGTCATGAGCTAGAAGTGGGGAGCAGCTCCAGCACATAGTGCCTGTTTCAAAGGTTTTATTCTCAGCAGTCAAAAGGTGTAACGCAGCACTAAACTGCCATTGATCAGCAATACTTAAGAACCCCTACTGATATTTGGTGCAAATACTGATTGCACCTTAAAGAGATCCTTGAAAAAGGTAAATTAATACTTGAAAAGTTCAAAAGCCCCATGTTTGCCTCAGAGTTCGGTACATCATATCTGGCTCAAATAATACTCAAATTAATTTGACTTTCGATGACACTGAGTACGTAACATAACTTCACAGTACTTTTTTTGCTTTGCCTTTGAAGCACAGAAAGCATGCTTCATTATTCACCCAGCTTGACAGGCCTACCCCCCCCACCCTCTACTACCACAACCTCCCCACCCCCTTTTTAGCAAAGCTCTCGACCAATTGATTTTTCCTCTTTCCGCTGTCTGCTGTTTTTTTTTTTCTTCTTCTTCCCCGTCCTTGATTCTAATGCTTCTGGGTTGTGGGAAATATTTATTCACATTGATCGACGACGGAGCTGATGGGTCTTTCATGAGTGTCAGAACTCAAACTGTTTTTGTCCCACCGATGTCTCCAAATATCAATCACCAGTGGGAGAAGTGCGGACCGGACTGCAGATTAGGCCAATAAAAGCCCCAAAAGGCCAGACTCATTTTCCTACAAGAGTATAGAGAAGAGAAAAATATACACCAGACACCAATAGTCTGACCCGAGATGGAGTGTTTGCGTGTCCCATGAGCGTCCGCTGCTCAGACACGGCGTTTTAAAAGACAAATAGAACTTTTTGACAAATGATTGAAATAGAGGCTCCAGACACGGACTTAGTTCGGCCCGGAGGTTCAAAGTCGTTTGGGTGCTGAGCATGACGCGGTACTTGGGGCTAGAGGGAGAGCTCCGATGATAATTCCTGCATCTGCGCGGCCTCCATTAAAAATTCAGCGCCGACAGGATATTTTCCGCATCAAATTTTCATAGCATCAAGCAGTCTCAACAGCCCCGTCTCTCACAAACACACACACACACACTTGCACGTAACAATGATGAAGTTCTTAAAGCCCATGTATCTCTCCCTTTCCCTCTGACTGAATGCAGTGCCGCTTGTATGAGGGATGCAGACAGGGTATCGTGCCGTGGTTCACAGACAGTGGTTTTTCCTCAAGGGCTTATGTGTGCTATCACCCAGACGCACACCTTCAGCACTGACTCACGTGCGTGGACGCACACGCACGCTGTCATCGCTGTTTACTAGTCTCCTGTCTGCGCCCACACAAAAACACATAGAAACGTGAAGTGTGCCCCGGCGACGCGGAATTAAACTTTTCGCAATATTGACAGAAAATAGATAGTCGAAGCTGCCCTGGTATCTAGTGACAGGTTGTCATTAATGCCTAGAGAGCAATGTGTTTGTAGTATGTAAAATGACACGTGTGCACATAGTCAGCAGCCCACACCTACAGTACTGTACAGTCCATTGACATAATATACAGTACAGCTGGCAGCCAAACTAGTAAACACATTATGTCTAATCGTCATGAATATCACGACCCGATCTGACTCGACTGCTCTTTTTATATTTTCATATTCATATTCCGCTGTCACATCCAAGATAAAAGCACATCATTCCAGCAAAATAAAACTCTGCGATTCCCCATTCCACCAATTGCTGCATGCAAGGTCATATGTAAATACGCTTTCCCTTGCAGCCACGGAGACAGAGGCATCACCGCCCGTGTCAGCATCATAAAAAATGGCAAAAGCCGTGTTTGATAAATACGCCCGGTACACAGCAGCGCGCATTCCCGTGGCCTAAGCAAATAGACTGCGGGGGGGAATGGAGAGCTGTGGAAGTTTCAGCTCCACACAGGGGCAATGAAGGTGCGCACTCTGAACATTGGTCCCTTTACCCTTATTATCACCCTTAAAGTACATATACGCCTGTCTCCTCCTGTCATGTGTGGAGACCAGAAACAGGCCTGCGGCTCATTTTGGGCCCCATTAAAACTCGTAACGTGGAGCAAGCTTTCAGAAAAAGAAAGTTGTAGTTGTAGTCATTGTAAAATCATATGAAACTAATAGTACTGGATTTATCACTTTTCATGCACAGAGCTAGAGCAAAAAAAAAAGGAGAGAGAAAAAAAGGCAAAACATCCTTTGATGACTCCCAACTTAATCCTTGCAAAGCTGACAGAGTATTTGCTTTCTATCCAGTTCACTGGTTGAAAGATTAACATTATCTCTGTCTTTTTGATGAAAATAATTTACCAAGAATAGGACAGAGCAGTTGAGACCACACTATAACATATACAGTGAGTGAGTGAGTCATACAAGGGTCTGGTGCTGTGGAAGGGCAATACCTGATGGAAAAATAAAATAAAAGTAATAATATGTATTTACTTCCTTTGTTTCCTCTTGAGAGGAGAATGGGTGGGGGCTCGCTGAGCTATGGCGGAGTGTAGCAACCAAATTAAGAGAGAGAGAGAAACATAATCAGTGAGTGGTAGAGAGGGAGTGAGAGAAAGAGAGAGTGAGGGACTGGTAATATGCTTGGGAATTTAATAAGGCTCAATAATATCACCCGCTTCACAGAGTCCTCTGGGAAACATGAAATGTGCCGATAAAGGATGATGCCTCCCTCTGACAAACGGGATGTGCTAAAAGCGCTGTAAGCAAAATAAATAAATAAATAAGTAAAAAAACAGCCACGCGCCGCCGCCATAGCTAGCGCACATGCTAATGTGCCCCAGGCTACACTTTAAAGAACTATTCACTTCCTTTTTCTTATGCTGCGATTCTCCAAACCTCCCCTCTTTTAAGGTCACACATGCTGCACACTTATTCAGACTGCAGCTGAATAATGTCAGCTTTATTCACTGAATTGTAAGTGGACATGGGCGGTGCATTTAAGAGATTTCCTTTTTGGTGTTTTTTTTTTTGTGTGCGTGAGCATTTAAGTCTGTCCAGCCTTGTTGAATATACAGAAAAGTTTGGTCACGGCACCACAGCTTTGCCTCTATGGACAAAACACTTGACCAAAGACAGAGATGCTTTCTCTCACAGTAAGAGGCCGTGATTACTCAAACTGTAACGTAGCTGAATACAGCATATGTCAAAAATAGGTGGACACCCAAATGTCACTCCCTTTCAAAGCCATGGGCATTAATATTCTACTATAACAGCCACGGCTCTTTCCCGGGAAGGCTTTCCGCAAGATTTTAGATGTAGCTGCAGGGGTTTGCTCCATGGAGGCCTTTTTGTGAGGTCGGCCGCTAATGTTGATGTTCCAGTTCATCACGAAAGGTGTTTGATAGTTTTAAAGTCTCGGTGCAGGTCAGTCAAGGTCTTCCGCACCAAATTCGGGGAAATAACATTCCTCACCATGCGTTGGTGGTGTCATGTTGAAACAGGAAAGGGCCTTGCCTTCTTGAAAACACACTGTATAAAATATCATTGCATATTGTGTTATTAATATTTCCTTTAATTGGAACTAAAGGGCCTAGTGTTAGTAGTCTCATTATTAGGTTCACATTAACACTTTCCTTATTCCTTTTTGGCTGGCTGGTAGTGAGTGGGACTTATTTAACTTGGGTGTATTAACTGCGAGAGTGTGACAAAAGAGTGCAATCAGTTGCATTTGATTCTTTATTAGTGAATTTCTTGTGTAATACTTTTTCCGGAATGTTTTCTGTGTAAGTTGCATTTGAGTGCAGCCCTCCTCATGTCATGCCCAGCGTGTTTACGTCGACATCGCCACAAGCCGAGCAAAGCGCCCCCTGCCCTGTCATGTCCTGTCCGACAGACAGGGAAAGACAGCCTCTCACTCTGTTGAGTCCTATGACATTTACATACCACACACTGCCCGGTAGTGTAGGAATCACCCTTAGGCTGTACCAGGCCTTGAATTTAAGGACAGGAACTCTTTTTTAGTCACCCCATCTCACCCCCCACCCCGTCTCCCCCTCTCTTGTCACTACCTCACCCGGACCTGCTCACGCTTGACAAAAAGAACCCCAAACATGTACCTTGCTCCAATGCCACCAAAACGGGCTGCCGGCTTTCAGACGGGGGACACAAAGCGTGAAAGGAAAAAAAAAAAAAAACATGGCCCATTTCCTCCCTCCCTCCTCCCTTTCCTATCTGCGCAGACACTGATGTTCACATTCTGTCTTGCGTGGCAACTTCGTCTATCAAGGCTCACCTGCTCTTTTGTCTAAATTAATCCGTTCCCCTTGCTCCATTTTCTTTTTTCATTCAATACCTTTGAATATGTCTTCCTTGTTGTCCCCATAGTCATTTACCCCCACCTCCGCCCCCTCCTCCCCCCATTTCTCTCATTATCTGCCTCTGTCTCTGCTGATCAGCCAACGGCTCCCTATTGGCAAATTCATGAGATTGATCATTTTTTTGCACGGGTGGGTGGATTTACTAAAAGGGCCACTCTCCTGTCTTCCACCGATACATGGCTCCTCCACCACGCGCTATGTGGCACCCCACACCCCTGCCGGTAAGACTCTGAAGCCCTATCACTTAACATGCACTGGGCTCCACTCCCAGGAGGAGAGAGAGAGAGGGGCTATGGGAGAGCAGGGGAGAAGGAGAAGAAAGCGGAGTAACATCTGAGCGGAATACTAATAAAGTGCAGCACTCGAGAAAAAGAAGTAGGGAAAAGACGGCGGCTGCGTTCTGGTGCAACAAAATTACCACTTAATTTGATTCGATACTGTAGAATCTCCGTTTTCTATCCGTGTTGTGTTTGTGTGCATGAATGTGTGCATCAGTTTATGTGAATATGTGTATGACAATGTGTGTAAAACTGCCCACAGACATACAAAGATGCAGAGTTATAGAATTCCCCACTTAAGATATGCATATGCCTTAGGGGACTTTGGGCACTCCATTCTTTTTTTTACTTTAATGTCTGTTCACGCTGATGTATGTGTGAGTGCGCGCGCGAGTGTGGTCGGCCTCTGTGAGCAGAAAGAGTGAGAGAGTGGCTGCATTAGCATGATTAAAAGGACAGTAACAAATGGCTGCTGTCTCCGAGAAGCCATGTGACTATCACGACAGGATGTAGGCCAAGTATATCAAGGCGCACACTCCCTCGTGATTCAACGTTGCTTCTTAAAGAGAGACGGAGTGGCGGGAAAATGAGCAACGGGGGATGTGAAGACGCACGACGCGACATCTTACGCGTGACAAGTGTGAGAATTTACTTGATTGCATATGTTGTGTATAAGAGACTGCGTGAGTGTGTGTGTTCAGATGCATCAAATATTAATGGGCACATGGTCGCTGGTGAAGCCTCATTATCACAATTTCTTTTGGGGGAAAAATACAGAGGAGAGAGTTTCTTTCATTGCTACAACTGCTGAGTTGCAGGCAAAGGCGGCCTCTAAAAATAGCCTCAAGGTTTCGTGTGCCGTAAACCCATTTCTCTCTCTTCTCACACTGGGTGGAAGACGTAGAAAAGTATTATTTTTACACTGGTTTTGTCTCATTATTATTCAGCCACTATGTGGACTATTTCTCTTCATTACAGCTTTTAATCATTTAGCCAAGAATGGCTTGCCTGGTTCTGGGAAGTTCGTTGGCTCAGCTTTCAATAATAACCATCCTGAATGGATAAAGTCATTAATTCCTGCCTATCACTTGGCTAATAGTTACCCATGGCTCTGCAATAAACCGTTGCTAGTCAAGTGCACTCTTTTCCAATTTCCACTCAGAATAAGGAAGAAGCTATAACCTTGTTCATGTTAACATAGTGGAAAGAACATGTTTCTATTTTTGCCCATGGCAGCATTCGGCTGACATTCATTAATATTAGAGGCAGAGGGAGAGAGAGAGAGAGAGAGTAACAGAAAAAGATTCAGTGGTACATTAGCGGCCAGATTTATTGACATCTTTGCGCCATGAATGTGGCAGGTGCTCTTAGGCTACTTGTGAACAGCAGAACTCCCCTCAACTGCTGCCTCTGGAGATAAGTTTGAGGGGGGGGGGGGGAGCACACACACACACACACACACACTCAAGGTTGCTGAGACGTTGCAGGAACTTTATGAATGTTCTCTGTCTTGTCAGGGCACAGTGTGTAGCCTCTCACTGACAGCGGGCACAAAATGATGGAGGATCTGTGTATGGCATTGCCAACGGCTGAAAATCACCTGCTGGACCTGTGGCCAGACCTTGAAAACAGACTCAGACCACGTTTGCGGCCTCTAAGTCACATTTTAAATCTTTCAAACAACTGCAAACGTTCATCTATGAATAGGCACTTTGGTGCAGAACTTTCGACACGAAGCCACGTCATTCAAACTAAGGGTGTGGGAAGGACAATGAAGAATAAACTACAACCTGAGCTACCTGCGCAGTACCACTGTATCATTAATATAGCACTCCTTCTTTCACTATTGATGAGTGAAGCTCATTTTATATATATTAGTGCTGCATAGCATCTGTCTTACTCATGTTAATATTTATTTCCTATTGTCTTGACAACACAGTTGTTAGTGTGACGAGTTTTATCTTCTATAATAACTCCCGTTTCTTTCTGTGGCACCCATTGCATACTACTTCTGCCTGTGTCTCTAATTTTGACAATGCTTAATGTAAAGGCCCGTAAACGTAGTGTCTTTGCCTTTTAACAAGACAAGACAAACCACTGCTGGATCTCTGTTGAGCCACAGCATGCAGAGCACTAATGTTTTGCCCTATGAGACATGTTGAGTTTTATATGGTTTCGCCAGATGAGTCTGCGACATCAGTCCTGTTCATATTACAAGAGAAGACATGAAAATATAAGATTGTTACCAGTAGATATATGTAATATATACAGGGTCTATAATGGTCTTGGGTTTCTTACATTGGAGCGCCACAAGATTAATTCCTTGGCCCTACCCCAAGCCACAATCATGACCTTTTCACCCCAGCTCATATGTCTCTCTCAGGCTTACGGCAATTGGCGAGCTCCATCACTCACTGGATGGGAACTGATGTATGGAACTACGCATCGGTTCAATACCATTTAATTGTATTAGGCCTAAAGTATGAGATTAGTCTTCAAATCTGTCCAGAAGAAACAGGGATTCTATGTGAACGCCGGCGGTAGCGTACTAAATTAATGTGAATCCGACACAGCCTAATGGGGGAAAAAGCCGACTCTGGTCTCAGGAGATAATGACTGCTTGGTTTGTTTCTGCAGGTCAGCCTGGCCATTTCAGGGCTATGGAGTTGTAGTCATTGATGTGTCAAAACTATTTATCCCCTTCCTCATCGCTAAATATTCCATGCAACTTGATTTTTAGTCCCGTACCTTGCTTAAAGCTCTGAGACAAGTTGTCTGGCATGACGCTTGTGAAATAAATTAGAAAAAGGGATGGGAGAATAAATCACATTTTCACTGGATTTCGTAGTCAGGGAGCCTCTGCAAGAATCAAAGGAATGCGCTTAGGCTATGAAACACATCACCGACACATCTATTCTTGGACTGTGTTCGTCCTATATTTTTTGGGGAGTTACTGTGTTGCTGCAAAGCATAAAAAAAATATGCTATAGTGTGCTTTTGATATGGTTTTGTGTCATGTGAAAGGCCTTGGTGTCCATGACTATAAAAAGACAAAGAAAGGACGAGCTTTTCTTCCCGGTAAGAACACTCTGACTGTTAAGGATGCAAGCTACTGTATACAGTACAAGCTCATTTATCTGTCTCTTTATTCCCTTCTTTGCATTATATAAAGCATATTTTGTCATCCTTAAAATTGCCTGAAACAAAGCTCTTTCTGTTTGTGTGTTTGCATGTGTGGGAGTGCAATGATATATGAATGCGCGAAGCAATCTTCAACACTATGCACAGATTTTGTAATTCAAACACAGAAGCATTCTGGGTACTAAATCTCCACCAATCGATTGGAGCTGTGGATATCATAGCAAGGCAGGGAAACCCACCAAATATTTAATACACAACAAACATATCAGCCGCTAACAGCTGGGTATGGATTAGGCCATCTTCCTGAAAGTGAGCACATATTTACTGACACAAACAAGCTAGGGAGCATATTACCCAGATACACATTGCTCTGTGCCAGCATATGAATGTTAAATTAGACTATATGGAGGTTCAGAATGGCTGTGGCATTTGTTGCAAAAAGGGAAAATAAACAATGCGGTTGCACATAAGGCTGCTCGGCTAAAGATCACCAGATTTAGAGGTTGTTCTTTGGTCAATAATAAGAAGTCAGGTTAATTTAATGATAAATGTCATTCATACTTTTATTTAGATAGTGACTGTTGTGGTTAATGCATTTCTTGACTGGCTGAATACATTGTAATGTTGGAGTTTTGATACCAACAGACATTAAAGCCATCTGTGCACTGAACTCTTCCCAACAGAACCTGAAATAATGGCATTTCTTTTCATACCTCCATACTTTTTTCTCCTCGCTGCTTGAAGGCCTTTTGATAGAATAGCACCCGCCACTGGTAAACAGGAAAAACAAATGGGCCTGTGAGCCTCACGGATGTAGATGGGTATTGTTTTTTATTGATTTCCATTGTCTGAAGAGCTGGTGACAGGGAGTCTCCACTCATCAGGGCAGGTTATGGATTAGCTCGAGGACGAGCAACAGGGGTGCGTGAGGGGTCAAGCGTGCAAGGGAAAAAAGAGTCGAAATGTGGCCCGTTGGAAAGGCAAAGCACAGCCGTGATCCCTGATACAGGTGATTAACGTGTGACATGCAGTCAATTTCTCTTCGGATGGGAAAGGGCTGTTGCAAAGTCAACATTTTGCTTGTATAAGGGAATGGACTCACATCCATGAGCACTTGAAGAATTAATGTATCCTGCAGAAGGTGTCACTCTAGCAGCCGAATTGCAATAAAAAAACAAAAAAACAAGTAGGTGGTCACACTTACTGTTCTGGTGCCAGTCAGCATTTATAGAAAACAATACAGCTTTTGTTGTAGGTATTGCACTTTTCTTGCTAGCTCATTAACAGAGCTAAAAATAGCATTAGCTTTAAATACCTCCCTAAATAACAAGAAATCCTTATACCCTTATCCCTTCAAATAACCATCCCTCTGTTGTAGAAGTCTGTACTTGGAGGACACCCGTACACTCAGAGGTAGGTGAGACAGATGACATTTTGAACCCCCGCAAGGACTGAATCATTACAAGCACCTCCCCACTGGAAGTGTGGTGGGATCAGCAATATTTCACACTGACAGAAGGACCTGACAGCGGGCGTCCACACACAAGCCTGACTCCTCTCCTCTCTGTTATTTATTTATTTCTGTCTCTTTTTCTTTACCCCCCCGTCCCCCCTCCCCTCCCCTCCATACATTTGGGAGTTGCCAGATTGGATCAAAAGCCGACTTCAAATGCACCCTTTTACTCTATCACGAACTTCTCCACTTGAAGAGGTATGGTTAGAAAATCTCAAACTCGACAGATTTTCCCGACATTCTTCTTTATGTTTCTAATCAGCGTCTGAATGTAAAAGTGTCTCTGGCTCCAGCTGGAGTGATGATAGGACCAGAATTAGTATGTGTCTGCTTAACACCAAAGAGTTTAAGATGCCCTCTGAGTGCCCCTCTATCTTTCTCCCTCTCTACTCCTCTTTCGCTCCTCTGACTTTGTTGCTGATGTATATGCAGAAGACACAACATTAAGACTCCGGTTCAGCTGATTGATCCCATTTGCTGCACACTCGTGCCTCTATCCCAGCACCCATTAGATAATACCTTATCGCACAACAGTTCGCTTGTACCTTGCATCTTACAGAGAGATGAGCTCATTTGATCTGAATACCCAGTTCTTAATGCATTTCATTGCTTGTACTATTTATTTCTTTTTGGGCCAAAAGCCTTTCTTCTCCTTTAGGACCCATTCTTCGCTGTGAGCGCTTTAATGAAAAACACAAGGAGCCTTGGAAGTCTACGTTTGACTCCGGGCAAGTCTCATTCCTTGCCACCCCCACCCCCGCCCCTTACCGATGTACCCCCCAACTGTTTTTGTTTTTTTTCGCACCACAGAAATGAAACAAGTTGGAAATAACAGCCCCGTCTTTGACAGTGCATCTGAACATCGGAATTCTACAAACAATCGAGGCACATTAGCTTTGGAAGCTACTGACATGGAATAATGTTTGCTGACAGAGACCACACTAAATCACTCAGGATGAGTCTTTCTTCTTTTGTCTTGCCAAGCAGAGGGACTCTCCCTGCTTGGGTGGCCTGCAACGCCCTTGGGATTTAGATCACCAGTTGTCTCCCAAGTCTAGCGTTTTCATTTGTTGATTAGATATCTCAGCTTCTATGTGTTATAAGGCTGAATTTTACCCAGTGTTTTACACATTTATTTGAGGATTCGTTTCTAAAACTGGCAAGAACCAAGAGTTTCTTGGGAATGACTTGCCAAATATTAATTTCTTTGATTTCTGTTGGTATTAAAACATGATTAAAACATTTGCCAACATTCTCATTCTTCCAAGCTACTAGACGTTAAACCTAAACTCTCCAAAAATAATTCACTATCAGCAACCACAAGTGGTGACTAATACCATTTGTAGGGATCAATTGGGCTGATTGGCTTGGGCTCTGTCTTGGCCAGCCCAGGGGGTTGGCAGTTGCAGACAAGTTGTCCAATTAAGTGAGTAGAAGTACTTGCCAATAATGGCTGAATAATGGGCCTTAAGGGGAGCGTGATTCATCTCCAATGTTAGGCACCAGGGAGGCAGCCATTCAGTGTGTAAAAACCATAGATTTCTTTTTTTCAGATTACAATCAATATCACCCCCATGGCTTTGACAATGGACTCAATGAAGGATTAGACTGTAAAGATGTTGGTATCCTGGGTTGATGCCAATATTTATTTTCAGACCCACTCCCCCAGTGTGCAGTGTACAAATGTCATCATCTGCACTTCAGAAAAAGGTGGATACAATTAGAGTCGGGTTAGCATTTGCAACAAATGTTTCTTTTCTTGCTCAGAGTGCCAGATGCTTGAGATTGAATGCATCGTGGCATTTAAACATTGTTCTACATTTACAGGTATGCTTACCTGTAAATGTAATGTCCTGTCGTGCATTTTTGGTCTGATTTACATGTGTAGAACAAGCGCTGTTCCTTGTCACTGAAATGGGGAAAATGAAACCAAAATCTTGGCATTATACATGTATGTGCACCCCAAACAAAAAGTTACTTTCTATGAAGAGGTCGGAAGCAGCTACTGTTTTAGGATTTTTTCCCCTGTGGCTCCCACTTTCTCCCGCTTCCCTCCGCGAGTCTAGAATAATAGTCAATAAGTAGCTGAAAGGCTTTAATTTCTTCCGACATCACATCCAGCGCCTATCTCCCTCCCCTCTCTTTCACTCTCTGCATCTCTTTTGTTGACGCTTCTAATACTGGCAGGTTTCTTAATGTCACATGTAAGCAGCAGTAATTTAATGCGTCGGGTGTGGCGTCTGACAGTCGCGTGTTTAATCTCCCCCTGTCGAATGCTTGTTAGAGCCACCACCTGATCATAGGCCCGGAGTGGGAGATGCCACAGCGCGCACAAAAGGACCATTTGAAAAGACAGAGATGAGCTGGAGAATGGCTGCCATCTTTGATGCATTCTTTTATCTCTCTTGTATCCGTTCCCTGTGGTTCTCATATATGTTATGGGACGATTCAAGATGTGACTATGCCATGATGAGGAGGAGAGGAAGAAGGAGAGACAAATAGAATAATAGTAGCAATACCACACCATCACTTGTGCATTCATTTCAAATGCTGCTCTCCAGCATATCGGAATTGCTTTGTTGATCTCAAACGCTGTTCATATGAGTTGCTACTTTGCACTTGGTTACCTCTCTGACTTATTGTTCTATTCCCCTGCTATCTCCGTCTCTGTCGCACTCTCTCACTGCTTTGAGTCCCTCTGTGTGCATTGGCTGAAGGGGGCGAACATGTAACAGACTTGGATTGGATGCTTTCCTTTCTAATATTCTACTGTCTGTCTTTCTTTCTTCTGTTCTCTCTCTCTCTCTCCTACTTCCTCTCCTATCCCAGGTGACTGTCTCCGGCCAACCGTGCACGCGGCGCGTAGGGGTCAGCGACAAAACGGACGACGCTGACGGGGGAATGCACACTTGCACATGTGTGCAAGCACATCCGTTCCCCCCGCGTGCTCGCGTTCCCTCGCTGATACCAAAGCTGTCAATCATGATGGCCTGGGAAGCGTGTGCTTCAGTATAGCAAGCTGGAAATAATACAAGTCCTCTTCCCACCGTCTCCGTCGCTCTCATCCTCTCTTCCTTTGCCTCTACCAGGCAGTCTGTCCTCTCTCCTTGTTCATCCTCTTTTAGGAACATAGTATAATCCCTTTTTCACAAGGGGGTACTTGTTTCTTTATGTACCTACTATATTGATTGCCAGCAGATAATTCTTTAGAAGTCACATTGCCGTTTTAGTTAAGATTTAAAACTCCAACACAGAAGAGAATGAGAGAGAGCCATGTGCAGCCTGAATCTCGTTAGATATATTTGAACATCAGGGCTGCATGAGATTTAGCTGACCACAATGCCAAACAGTTACCAGCGGGGCATTACGGGAGAAAAGGCAATTTGCCGCGGCGAGGCTCAATGGCCTCATGAATCAAGCCAATATGGACACGGCGAGAGCAGTTAAGAGACCAGTACATGCTGCCGGGAAATTTCAATTGATGCTGTTCTCCTAAAAAAAAAAATGTTGCACCTCGTCGTACCTTAACCCACAGGTTAATGTCCTTCTGTGTTGTCTCACTGCCATCTACAACAGTTTATACACGACAGGTTTTTGGTGGTTTGCTATGAAACTTTACTGAAGTACTTGCACAGGTCAAGGAGCTTGTATAGAAATATACAATAGAAGATGATCTGTAAATTCTAATGGCTCTTTAAGAAAAAACAAATGTGACACAGCAAGAGAATGCGCTGGCTTGTCTGCTTCCAAACAGCAACCTGTTGGCTTTGGGCTGTCAACAAGGGCTGAGTTAAAACACCTGTCATAGCCCCACTGCCAACCCCTTCCTGGTAGGTAGCTGCGCTGCTCAAGCTGCTAATGATAATGACGGCAATCAAAACATTGGCACTAATGCTGTTAATAGCGATGATAGCGCTAATGAGGACACTACCTGGGAGGCTGTTTGCTTAAGCTGTTTTCCTGGCTCACCCTGTGGGACCAGAGAAAGAGGATCTGATATCCTGTTGCAGCCGTCCCCCAGTGGTCTCCTGGATGGATCTACACCGGCTAACTGCTAATACACACCGCTAATTACAAACAGGGGAAATGAGGTAACAGCAAGAGCCTCGTGGGGGCTTGGAGAAGCACCCTGACTTTGTTCCCTCCCTGCTACCACCCCCCCCCACCCCCTTCCTCCCTGGAGGTTCGTGGTTTACAAGAAGTTTCTAAACAGCTATTTTTCAGTCCTCTGGCTGTTGTGAGGTTTAGTTGAAAACACACAAGGGTGAGCAAGTGGAAAGAAAATAGGCATGTTCTTATTCTCTCTAGCCCTCAACCTCTCTGTGCAGCAATTAAAACCTGAAATATTAGTCTGCAGAGAATGGCTGCATTAATGATCAATGTGGCAGAGGAGAGGCGGAAGCAAAAAAAAAAGAAAGAAAAGAGACAGAAATGAGCTCTTAAGCTTGTGTATGTTGATAAAAACAAAGCTATTTACATACAGTATTTTCTGTTTCCTAACAACAGTGTGAGGGAGGACAGGGGGCGGGGGATTACAGTGTTGTGGGACCACCTTTGTAATGCTAAATCCCATTTCTAATCTGCCAGTATTGATTGGCCATCACAAGCACCCATTTACCAAACAAAGGACTGTGGGGGGAATTAGGGATTGGTGGGGGGGGGCAAGTGGCCGACACTGGATAAAACCAAAGCCAGCTTCACTGAGCCTGTGCAGAAAAAACCCTAAAAAAATCAAGGATAATGCTCTCCATCCCATCTACTGTTTCCACCCACCACAAACACGAGGGACAGCATAATCGCCAGAGCAAGACTGAGCAAAAAAAAGGGAAAAAAAGAGGGAAAAGGGTAGAAATGAGCCCTCCTGCCTCCATTTTGGCTCGGATATCTGGCAGTTGCCCTTTAAGTGTGAGAGTCTGCAGGGTCCAATTGGAGACAGGAGCCCAGTCCCCTGTTCGGTCATTAAAAGCGGTTTCTAGAATGGCATCCATCTGCTGCTCCCTCATTACTGCTGTGAGTGATGGTGGTAATATTCCTAAATACGGTACTGGCGAATTGTCATTGCGACCCTTGACCCAGGAAGTGGACGCAAGCCGGCTAATGATGCCAGTGTGTGGACAGGAGTGAGCTCTGGGTTTCCAACTTGGACTCGATGCAGGTGGTCGCATCATTAAGCTTAACGGACTTGTCCTCTCGCCTTCGCCACCGTGTTTGTGCTCCGGGTCGATTGCGCTGCCACCTGCATTAACACGAAGGGGTTGCCACCGCTCAGCCAAGGATTGCTCATCGCATGAACGTCAGTCAAAGTCGCCTGGTTCTCTTCTCTCCCCCCCCCCCCCGGACCTGATTCTTTTCTTCGCTGCCTTTTGACAGATGGAAAACTTAAATGTGTGAAATGAGTAATAAAGCGTTGCTAAAGAGCTAAACTGTGACTCAGCAAACAGCACATTCACTGAGGATAAAAGCCTTTTCCACGGCAGCCATTTTGATTTCACATCCACAACGTCAAGTTGAGGCTGGCGTTATTTTCTCCTCAATAGAAAATCCCTCCACTGCTCAGAAGTTTTTCAGCTTTCCACTCCACTGGGGGGGGGGGGGGGGGGGGGGGGGGGGGGGGGGGGGCGGGGGG
>JAVQJD010001083.1:0-10674 GCA_036023655.1 Nannoperca australis
GGGCTTCAGGACGGAGGGGGGGGGGGGGGGGAGGCTAAGAGTACATGTCTTTGTGAGGAGTCTTCGGGGGGGCGTTTGTTGTGGGCAACACGCTGCAGCTTTCTATGAATCTGAAGCATGTTTCCTGGCCGGGACCCCGCTGCCAGGAAACCCCCCGTTTTCCTTCTACCTGTTGATGTGCAGGTGAAGCAGCGTTCACACACAGCTTTCTGTGGGGGGGGGGGAGGGGGCACCGACAGGTAGTCCTCCACCTCTGGTCCCCGACACGCCTCCTCCTGTTCGAGGGGATAAAACTCTGCCTGGACTTTGTGTTCCTGAAGCGAGTCCAACTCGTAAACGGGCGCCCTGCCACCGATCACTCGCCGTCAATATGTTGACTGTTTCAGACACCGAAGGAACAACGGACCCTGTTTATGATCCCCAACCAATGAAAAGAGCAGCAGGAAGGTTTGTTGCATCACCTCATGTTGGCAGAACAAATAATGTGTTCATTGTGTGCTTCTCATGTTCGTACAGCGGAGCTGCTATTTCTGGGTAAAAATCAAGGACGCATCAGTCGACTGCAGCCAACGCCGGAGATAATTGAGTAAATTGAAAACACAGTCTGACTCAAATCCGCCAGTTGACTTAGTGTTGAGTCAGAGAAGTTACTGTAAGGAAGCCCTGGTCAATATCCACGTATGGGACGCAGTTCGCTGGTACCCTGATTCAAGTTTCAACAGATTTCTGACCCCAGAGCTGGTGAGCCTCTCTGGGCTTCAGCAGGACTTTAGACCAGTTGTTCCAAATGACTTTAAACCCTGTTGTAGTGGATGGAATCTGTATCTGTGTCCACAACAAGGGACCGAGCCACTGAGCGTAACGTGGAAGGGTTCGCTCGTAGTGACTTATGGTCCGACAGAGCTTTAAAGTGAGTTTCAGCTCCTTGTTCCTCTCAGAGACTTCCCTCAAACACTGCTGACAGAAGAAGTCCTGGACATGAAGCATCCTGCTGCTCTGTAGCTGCTGCAGGTGGAACAAGTTTCAACATTTCAACCTCAAGCTGACGATTAATGTTGTGTTTACGGATGGTTTCTGCAGGTTTAACGGTATGAAAGCAGTCGTAGTTGTAGTGAGTTGAGCTCCGTCAGGGCAGCGGCGAGGTGCATGTTTTATTGACCGTGGAAAAGTTCATATTTTCTGCTTGGTGACGTTTGCAGCTGGATGTTTCCACCATTTATCACTTTACGTTTGAACTATTCCGACTTTGTCTCCGGTCATTAACCAGTTTTGATGCAGCACGATGTGTTGAGGTGTTGGTGCACATGGTATCATGTCAGTCATCTGCTGTTGAACACAGCAGAACGAGTCTCAGCATCACAAAGAACGGGTTTAAATGTTGTGTTCACACGCTGCTGAGGGATCAAACACTGGTACAACCTCACAGGAACCTCCTGGCGTGTGGAGGTTGCTGCTGCATGCTTGTGTGAACGCAGATGATTGTTTTTGGGGGTCCAGGCTGAGATTAGACCCTCTGGGTGTGTGTTGGGCTGCTTTTCTGCTCTGAGATCTGGTTTTAATTGTCGGAGGCGACAGCTGGAACGCATTGCTGATGTTTCAACACGTGTCAGTCAGAGCGGCGGAGGGGAATGGCGCTGCTGCCCGCAGTGTTTGTCTGACGAGTGAAGGTTCCCATGTGTGGAGGTTAACTCAGGAAACGTACGCAGATTCTAGTGGCATTATTTCTATTCTGACGGCATTCGTTGTTGTTAGGTTTTCCTCAGAACATGGGAACACATTCCCTGTATGTGTTGCTTTCAGTTTGTTCTTCTTCCAGCAGGATGCACTGATGCTGCCGAGGAATCTCACACATCCCGACGCCGTCTTCCGCCTTCAACACGTTTTGCAGGCGTTTTTTAAAATGACACCTCACATATGTAACTGCGGTTCTTTGAACGCCTCGCTCAGTAAACTTTAATTTGGGGAGGGTTCATCCTCTGGGGTTTATGAATATACACAGCAAATTTAGTGACCAGAGCTCCTGGATGGCCACCGTCCACAACTCTGACCTTCCAGTTAAAACTAGTAGTCATTGTGCAGAAAGTCTTCAGGTAAAATGTAAAGCAGAAGTTAATAACAGTGCAGATCTTGACTTGATGGACTTCCCACCTTTGCTAACGCACACGTCACAAATCTACGATGTGTCATCTGAACCAAGCTGAGTGGCTGATTCGACTGCTGTCAGTGAACGTTACACGAATGTCTCCGAATGAACCGGTGCAGCTCGGAGCGGCTGCTCAGTGCTGCCCCCTGGTGGTTACAGAGGAATACTCTTTAACCGCCAGGACTAACCCTCTTCAGTAGAATTTATGTAACTGTGTAGATTTTCTGGGGCGTCGTGAGTCTGAACAGACCGGGTTCTGGGAGGAGAAGTGATACGTATGATGGTCTGGACCAGCGTGCTGATGCTTCCTGTTTAAGGTTAATTAAACAGTATTTTAGCTCATCAGGCTAATAAACGCAGTACGAGAGGAGGTTGCATAAGAGCAGTGACAGTGTGCTCAGTGTGTCTGAGGAACGTTTCCACCCACTCAGTGAAAACACGGTCACATCAGATTCCTGTGATCGACTGTAATGATCTGTGGAAAAAGAGTATAAAGATGAGAACCGTGAATTACAAACTGAGATAAGTGTGACGTGCAAATGTGTATCATGAACGCTTCACATCATCTAATGTTCACACGGCAGAAACAGGTTTCATTTGAAATAATCCACTGTGGGTGTCGGCAGAGAAAATCTTCAGCGTCATCTTTACTCAGAAGTCTGCAGCTTTTTACGGAAGACGAGAGCAGCAAACGTTAACCAGCGTCCAATCAGGCGTCTGTCCTGTTTGACTTTCATGGTGTTCTTGGTTGTTTGCATGAAAACTTTGTCTGATGAAAAGATCACAAAAACTGTCCAATGCGTAAAGTTAGATGTTGAAACTCGACCTCGTTGGATGGAAGGTGATAAACTCACGACACGAGGCGACTGCAAAGTAACAAAGGACTTCCATTCAAGTCGAACCAGGTAAAACCGAAGCTGTTACGGAAGACGAGAGCAGCAAGAAACCTTTTGGAAATCTCAAAATGACTTGACACGTGATTAGAAACGGCGCTCGCGATGTTCTTGGTTGTTCACATGAAAGGTGGCGAGTTTTCTTTTTAAGTTTGGAAAGATTACAGAAAGAGTTGAATAACGTTTCCGACCTTCAGGCTTCAGATCGTCTGTGCAGTTTGTGGGTTTCATGTGTGCACTCGTTGACGTCGCTGACCGGTCAGAGTTCAGCCTGCCAGACTTCATCACCTCTGTTCTGAGTCGGTCCTCATGTCCAGAGGCCCGGCGCTGCACCTGAGACAGAACACCTGACTGTTGGGGTCTGCGGCACGAAGGCCAGCGATGGCCCAGAGTCACGACCGGCTGTCACTGTGCATCAAACATCAGGAAATACCTCCGAGTCCAAATTGACACAAGCACAGACTTCAATCTGACCTTCAAGAAAGATTCAGTTTTCTTTTAATTATATATTTAAACATCAGCACAGATTCAGTTTAATAGAATATAAAATAATTATATTTAAAACGCAAAATTCATTCGCTGTGAGTCTCATTGCTTTACAATTATAAGCGTTTCTTGTATTTATACGATTACAAGTCCTTATAATGAGATGCAGATCACATAATTAATTATAAAACTGCTTTTCAGTATGTTAGAGAATAATGTCTGATTATAAAATGAATTAACAATTTTTAGTTTTTTTAAACATGTGACACCTTCTGACTTCCTTTAATTTGTGAAATAAAAAAGGAATTTGTAGGAAAGGGTTCACAAGTAAGGTATCAAAAGTAAAAGGTGTCATTTTCTTTGTTTTCTGTTTGTCTTTATATTTGTGATAACAGTAAACTTTATTTCAACATCCTCTTAATAAAAGTTCTTTATAATATAATCACAATAAAAGTTAAAGGAAAAATAGAACCAGCTGTTTATCAGCCTAAAGACTAAAAACTGCACATAACAAGAGGTCCCCCTGTAGTTTTGGCACTAATCACCCCTCATAGTTTCCCCAGTGTTTGTTGTTTTGTTGTTGTTTTGCTTTGCATGAGTTGATTCCCATCGAGCAGACTCGTGATGCTTTGGGCACTCGTTGACCTCCGTAGCTCCAGTGGTGGCTCTGCTGCTCTCTGTGCTGCTCGAGTGCCACCTTCCTGCCGTTGCTCCTTCTGTTGACTGACTGCCTCCACATGAAGTGGGCGGAGCCGTCAGGCAGGCCCTCCTCTTTGTTAACCCCCCCCCCGACCCTCTCAGGCAGCATGCAGTGAACTCCCACCAGACGACCTGCAGCAGCCGCAGCAGCAGCAGCGCTGCCGCCTCCACCGCTCACCTTTAACCTGGACACCTGGACGCCTGCCGGAGCTGCACCTGGACTTCTTCTCCTCCACCTCACGGAGTTTTTAAACTGAGGAACATAAAAACCTTAAGAGAAGCTCCTGGATGTGTTTTGGCTCGTGGGGAGTTTAATTCTTTCCCCGGGTGTCTTCACCTGGATTGTGTCTCCTGAGTCGTTCTGTGTTCGTGGTGGAAAGTTTGAGTGAATCGTTTTTCTGTCTGTTACTTGCTCTGTTTCCACGCGGGAGACTCGCCTGTGGGGAAGTAAGTCCCGTGAACTCGTGCTTTGTTGAATGTGGCGTCTGAAGCGTGTTTCTCGGCTGCAGATGAAGACGAGCTGTTGTTGGCAGGTTGTGAGAGACCAGCTGACGGTGGCCGGTAGCTGATGTGTGTGTTTCTCTACAGAACCTCCATGATGTTGTGCTCCAGGAGAGTCCTGCAGCGCTGGTGCTGCGCTCTGTTCCTGCTCTGCTCTCCGGTGCCGCACTTCGGACGTCCGATCGATGCCCTGAGCAGCAGAGTGTGAGTCTGCCTTTGTGTCTTCAGCCTCTCCTGTCTTCTCGTCTCTTCTCTGTTCTGTGTTTCCAGCTCGCCCCCCCACTTGTGTTGGTTTGTGAAAGTTGTGCAGCTGTTGAGTCTCCTGGTTGATGAAGTGCCTCCTCACCTGGAGATGAAGAATGCTGCTGAGGCGTTCGCTGCCCAACAGAATAAAAGTTATTTCTAGTTGTTAATCTGAACTGTGTGTAAGAGACAGTGGGGAGATGCTTGGGGGGGGCAGTTAACACCACCTGAGTGCTGCTGACCTCTGACCTCTGACCCTCCATCACCTGCAGACAGCTGCTGCAGTGAAGTGCAGATGTTGAACCGTGTTTATCACTTGTGTGAAGCTTCATCTCAGATGAACCGTTAGTTTCCAGCTTTGATTCTCGTGTTTTTTAAGACACATTTGGAGAAGAAGTTTGTTTGTTTGTTAGTTTTAACTGATTGTTCTATAATAAATATTATATAATACAAACATATAGAATTATGGGCCTCGTACAGTTCAACATGGATGTTCTTCTATTTTTGGCTCCTAAATATCTGATGTTTTAATATTAATGTGTCCGGCTGGTGCCGGTGCTGGTGCCGGTGCCGGTGCTGGTGCTGGTGCCGGTGCCGGTGCTGGTGCTGGTGCCGGTGCTGGTGCTGGTGCCGGTGCTGATGCTGGTGCCGGTGCCGGTGCTGGTGCTGGTGCCGGTGCTTATGCCGGTGCCGGTGCTGGTGCCGGTGCTGGTGCTGGTGCTGGTGCTGGTGTCGGTGCCGGTGCTGGTGCTGGTGCTGGTGCTGGTGCTGGTGCTGGTGTCGGTGCCGGTGCCGGTGCTAGTGTCGGTGCTGGTGCTGGTGTCGGTGTCGGTGCTGGTGCTGGTGCTGGTGCTGGTGTCGGTGCCGGTGCTGGTCCAGGGGTCGCGGGTTCTCACTGGGGCAGAAGTTAAAGTACTGTAAGAGATGTTTCACCAGCAGGCGGCGCTGAGGAGACAACAGCAGAGATTAGGAGGCTCTCACAGGAACAGTGTTGGAGCGCCGCCACCTCAGGAAGTGGCTGCGCTCCGTTTGATGCTTCATTAAAGGTCAAACAGAGCCGGATCACTTTTCAAAGACCTGAGATTTACAGGAAGTCTCTGTATGCATATAAACAGTTCTTATTCAGCAGAATCAGAGCTGTGGTTTCTGCAGAGGCATCATGGGAACTCCTGACAGCCGGTGTCTCTGATTGAAGCCGGTGTTTGTTGCTCAGACACCTGCCGTGTTTGTCCGGCGGAGGTTCCCAGGCTTCGAGCGCTCGGCCTCTGTTTTTCTAAGAGTTCAGACTCTGAGTAACGCGACACCGCGGCAAAGCAAAGCTGCTGCGCCTGCATGTGTCCTGCTCTCCTCCCGGCAGGCCTCCAATCTGTGTTCCCCTCCACCGCTGTGTTCATCACACTCCTCTAAACACTGCGGAGCAGCAGAGCAGCTCTGTCACTGCTGCTCTTTATAAAATATCTCACTTTAGTCTCTAAAACACCAGAAATGTGAGTGGAGTTTGGTGGAGCTCAGCCCGGTCTGTGTGCAGACAGCATCACCTGGTGGACATGTGATGTATTGATCTTGCACCATTGTCATGCTCACAGGCTCCATAGCTCAGGGGTTAGAGCACTGGTCTTGTAAACCAGGGGTCGCGAGTTCAAATCTCGCTGGGGCCTCAGTCACATTTTCTCAGTTCAGTGTTCATCCTGTCATCTCTCACAAAGTTCTCTGGACTCAGAAGTCTCAGTGCAGTTTGCTGTGAATCTCAGGAGGTCCATGAAGTGCTTTATATATTCAGCTGGTTATTCTCATTATGGGTTCAGACTTTTCTGCAGTTATTTACATAAATGCACATCAGATCTTTAAAAAGTAAATCTTTCAGCGTTTTCGTGATTGGTCGTGGACTCTTGTGGGCGTGGCCTCCACAGTTCAGGGGTCAGAGAACTCGTCTTGTAAACCTTAAGAAGTTTTAAAAAGTGACCTCCAGGAAGTATAAAATTGATTCTTGTAGAAAGTTGAAACACACGTGCACTCGTCAGCTCTGAATGATCCCAACAACAGATGCAGACGTCACCTGGCCGCCGTGGGACTGCTCTGAAGTCGTGAACATCCCTGTTCATGAAAAGTGAAGCGCCATTAATGAACAATCAAAAGAACAGAAAGAGAAGCCTCTCGTGCAGGGTGGGGATCTCTGGTGTCACTTTCAACACTGTGGATCAATCATGTCAAAACTGAGCCTGTGCTGCCCCCTGCTGGTCCAACAAGTGGACCCCTCCTACATGTGGTGTACATGTTTTTACACACGTGTTATCTGGTTACTACTTGTGTAACAACATGTGTATATATATTTTATATATATAGTATTTGTCATGACATGAGATTCATCTGGCTGAAGTTCAGCCTTGAGGAGTTTTTGTAGGTCCTGCATTAATAACATTTCATTAAACATTAATAACATGTAGAAGTGTGTATTTGTGTGTACGAGCCGGACTCTGAAGGTTCTCGTGTGGTTTCTTGCAGAAGGCGCTCTGTGAGTCACGCTCAGCTGATGCACGACAAAGGCCGCACGCTGCAGGACTTTAAGCGTCGCATGTGGCTGCAGGAGCTTTTGGGCGAAGTCCACACAGCGGAGATCCGCGACCTCCTGGTGCGGCCCGCCGGAGGGGGCGGGAGCAGCAGCGGCGTCGGGCTGCCGGTGGTCGGTCTGGGCATCCACCTGAGCACCACCGGCAGCACCCTGCACTCCAAACCCCCCGGAGGAACCAAGAACCTCCCCGTCAGCTTCAGGCTGGAGGAGGAGGAGGGCACCAACCTGCCGCAGGAGACCAACAAGTCCCAGACCTACAAGGACGGCGCGCTGAAAGCAACCGGCAAGAAGAAGAAGAAAGGGAGGTCCGGGAAGAGGAGGGAGGGGGAGAAGAGGAAGAGGAGGGCGCGTTCGTTGGGGTGGAGGCTGGAGGAGGAACCCGGGAGTGGACTCCACCTGGAGTGGAGGTCTCTGCTCGGCCTGCGGAGGGCGCTGCTGTAAACGCTGTCAGTCTCTGACGAAGGTGAGTCCACAGTGACCAGACACACAGAACCAGAACCAGAACCAGAACCTGAACCCAAAATAAGACCAGTCACACAGAACCTGAACCTGAACCAGAACCTCCTGCTATCAAATGTTCAGAGTATTAAAGACACCAAATCTAGTGTCACTCACGAGTCCATTAACATGAAACACATGAGTTACTGATTATTGATCAGATAGAAGCCACTTTATTAAATGATTACTGATCAGATTGATTGATTGATCCTCTGTTTGTCCTGCAGGATCCGGTGGATTGGACTCCTAAATACTCGTGTTACAGTTCTTCTTCTGTAATGGTGATTGTTTGGAAAGAAATTGGAACATATTTATTGTCTGTAAATATTCTAAATATAGCAGAATTAATAGCAGAATATGATTAAATCCCTGATTTGAGGCAGATTTTAATCTTTGTGAATCCTTTGCTTTTTTCTTTTTTATTCCAGTTATGTCAGATTATTTTGGCGGTAATTTATTTTGTCTGAATGGTGTATTTATTTTGTAAATGTATCGAGGTGCTGCTGCCCTTCTATATTTTTGTACCATATTGCACTTTAGATATATAAATATAAATATATATACCATTAATTTCGTTGATTTGTTTCTGTGTTTGATTGAAATGAAGAAAAACCCAGTTTTCAGTTTGGATTCTTGGCCTTTCGCTCTGCAAACGTCCAGTTTCTTTGCTGCTGTTTGTTTCCGGATGTTTTTGAAGTTGTTTGTTGTTTCACTTCTGTGTTGTCCCCCCCCCCCCCCACCCCCCACGCTGCCTTCACTGTCTCTGGTTCCTCCACGCTCTGCTTCTCAATGCCAAAGTTCGTATTTGTACATAGATGAAACACGGCTCGATATTGTCGTTTTGGCACTTGCACTGAGATAAACACCTGTACTGAACGGATTAAACATTTGACAGTACCCCCCCGCAGCCTCCTGTGTCTTTCGTGTCACTTTGTCCTGTTGTTGTCTTTAAGAATTCATTATTCACCGTTTTATAAAGTCTTCTTCCTGCAGCTCTGACTTGTGGCGTCCCACAAGGCGCTGCCCTGGGGCCCATTAAGTTCATATTCAATCTTATTTAAAACTTCAAAAGTGGTGGAATAACTCAAAACCTTTTCTAAAAGCTGCATTCATTAATTGTTGGCCTCCGACAGGACAGAGAAACTGCTACTTCTAATGTGACGGGTTTTTATTTACACTTTGTGTGCGAGACTTCGACCCTCAGCTCCTCTGTGGGTCCAAACATTACACGGGTTCTTCGGAGTCATGATGCTGCAGAAACATCAACGTTTCCACTGACAGGTAATACAGGTTTAATACAGGTAATAACCCACTCTCATTAGCCTCCCATACAAATGTCTAAATGTAACACTGCAGGTGTCACACACAGTAAAAGCACTGGTCAGTACAGGACTATCTATAAATCTACTATCTATAGAACTAGAATACTGGATCAACTGTAAACTAACACAGCAACACGCTCAGCTTTTACTGTCACTAATGTACCGTTAGTGAATTTGAAATCACACGTTATTAACAATTAGTTTCAGATGCTTGAATATATTATATCTCATGCACTTCCTGTCTGCAGAGGACACGTGGACGTACAGACATCTGTCACTGTGAAACTGAAGAAAAGTTATAAACAGCTTGTTTTTGTGTAAAAGTTGCACCAGAGAGGCCGCAGGGCGACTCTGAATGCCCCCGTGGTGAAACACATGCAGCATGACGGACTCCCTCCAGCCCACCACCACATTTCCTCCCTCTGCTGTATTTCTGCAGGTTGTCGTCGCTGCTGCAGGCCACTGACGTCTCATCACCTTCAGCTGAGGACTCACTGGGAAGCCTCTGTAGCTGCGTTCTTTCTAAACTTCTGCACAAACAGCAGGAAAGAGAATTACAACTTTCCACTCAACAGAGCAAAAGTGTCAACAAATTGCCGTCCGTTGTCATAAATTCCACCCAGAATTCAATTATTGAGGATCAACAGCTCCAGGCTGAAGAACGAGGCCAGAGGGACGTTAGAACAGTTCCCACAGCTTTGGTTTGGCAGCAGGTCGATGATTCAAGCAGCAGCTCAGCGACAAGACTTCAGAGTCTCGCAGCTCGGAGAGAATCCTTTAAGGAGGAATGAAAGGTTCATTTTGTTTCTGTTTCAAAATGTCCCTTAAAAACTGAGTGATATGAACTGTGAGGACGTTTCTGATAATAAACACGAGGGTCTGTGCTCTTAACACGTGCAGCGGGAAAACAGCAGGAATTTGTAATGTAATGTAATGTAATGTAATTTCAGACATGCTAACATTTCAGTTTATGCTAATGTTACTTTTTATGCTAATGAACTGTTAATGCTAACCTTCATTTTAATGGTTATGTTACCTTTTTATGCTAACCATACTTCTTTATGCTAACTGATGATGTTGATGAAACTCTTTTCTAAAAAACATTTGATCTAATGTCCAGACTTTAAATCAAGTCTGGAAACTTTAAACTCTTCCAGTTAAAGATCTGGAATAATTACCAAACATCCTCCAAAACAAACTCAGGTTTAAACCTTTTTATTATTATTTTTTATTATTTAAATTTTTTATTTTATTAAGTCTTTTTATTATTTTATTATTTCGTTGCTGTCCTCATGTTTAAATGTATTTTAGTATTTTTAG